>PVKB01004969.1:55428-116443 GCA_004027205.1 Ctenodactylus gundi | reverse complement strand
TTTTTTTTTTTTTTTGATAGGGTCTTGCTCTGTAGCCTAGGTCCTGAAATCACTATGTACCCTAGGCTAGTCTTGGACTCAGCAATCCTCCTGTCTCAGCCTCCCTAGTGCTGGGATTATAGGCAGGTGACACCACATTCAGCTTTATGTGGTGCTGGGGAATGGAACCCAGGGCATTGCGCTTGCTACAAAGGCGCTTTAACCGCTGTGCCATTCCTCCGGCCCCAAATATTTATACTTAAATTGATGAAGAATTTTTTTCTTACCATACAGCTCATATGAAGGGATCAAAATTTGAAAAAAAAAACAATATGGAATCTGAAATAGTTTATGCTAAAGCACAAATAATTGGGGAACAGACATCTGGATTATAGCCAAACTCACTTTACTAACTATATCAGCAATCTGTATTGCCCTATTCATTCTCCCAATTTAAACATGTTTATGTCTCAAAATCCTTTTAATTCTTCAACGTAACCTGATTTGATTGTTTAGATCTGAAATGTTCCCAAATTCTCATGTATTTGAAGAATAAAAGTATCATGGGGCTGTTGTGCTCATTAGTGAATTAAGACTTCAAAGCATTTGAGGCTGGTTAGGAAATCAGTGGGAGTGGGACCTGGGATGGCACCTTCTTGGCCCTGGCTTTTCCCTTTGCTTACTGCTTCCTGGATGCCT
The DNA here is from genome assembly GCA_004027205.1 of Ctenodactylus gundi. Taxonomy (NCBI): domain Eukaryota; kingdom Metazoa; phylum Chordata; class Mammalia; order Rodentia; family Ctenodactylidae; genus Ctenodactylus; species Ctenodactylus gundi. The sequence continues at coordinate 115,765 of PVKB01004969.1, read as the reverse complement.
CCTGGCAGTTTTCCTCTGCTGGGCCCTATCACCCCCTATTCCTGCCTAGGGGCCAGCCCACTTTGAAGTCAACCCACTGAAAACTGTGAGCCAACTAACCCTCTTCCCCCTTTTATTTCTGGATGTTGGTGTTTGTGTCGCAGGGACTGAAAAGTGACTAAAACAGACAATAAGATATATAGTCACTGTAATAAAGACCCAAGAAAGGGCTAGATTCTTTCCAGAAGGGAAGACTGGCACTTCATTCCCTAGATGAAAGTTAATTTATACCACGAACAATTTAAATTTTCTTTGGGCCTAGGTTAGCAAGTAGAAACTAAAATTGCCTAGAAAAGATAGAGTCAGAAACAGAGTGGCAGCCTGAATTTCTATAGCACATGTGGTGAGAATATAGCAATTTTCTGTGAGTTATATGTGCATCCTGGAAAGTACCAAGTTTGAGTCCCCTTCCTGGTTTTCCAACTGTGAGGGAAGGCCTCACAGGAAGCAGAGAAGATGCGAGGACAGGGCTGGAGCTTTGTGTGGTAGCAAGGGAGGAAAAAGGATTGAAAGAAATAAGACCAGTTAACTTCCAGCGTCTAGGATACAAGATGGAAGGGCCACATGGAAGCCTTCAAAAAAATCACACATGTGTTCTGGAATAGCAACGTTTGATGCTTGCCAGGCAGAGGAGCGGCATCACTGGCTGTGATTATATACATAAGCATTCCCAGCTGTAAGCATGCACCAATGCCGTTATGATACTCTAACCTGTTTCTTGGACGCCTGCTCCCATCACAGGCAATGGAGTAGCTGGAGCCAGTAGAAGGAGTAAAGTAGGGTAGTAAAGAAAAAAAAAAAGAAGAAGAAAAGAAAGAAAAGGAAAGAAAAGAAAAGAAAAAGCAAAAAAAAAAAAGTACAAAGCACTTTGGTCAGCATTCCAAGGAGAAAAAAATGATGAAACTGAAGTTTTAAATTGGACAAGACCACATTGTACTTTTTTTTTTTTTTAAATAAATGAAAGTGACAGCACAGCTATGGGCTCTTCCAGGATGCCTTTAAGGATCAGGAAAGGTATAATCAATGAGATGCGGCTGAGGAACATGATTGAAGAAAAATAGAACTATCTTGGGTATGTATACCAACACTTGCGATTGTCCAACAAACTTGCATAGCAATCTTAGCTGCTATTTTACCCCACCTTCTCTTAATTATTTCATTATTGCAAGCTGCATTTTGGGTTATTTGGTATGTACACAAGTTGTTTAGTAAGATTCTTTTCTTAAGACACAATTGATTTGAATCATCAGTTTTAAAATGTGTTTGATGATGAACTCTGAACTCTAAATACATGATTTCCCTTTCTAGAATATAGTATTTTCACACCCCAAAAGCAAAATATATCGAGCCCAGAAGGTAGAAATATAAAAGACTGATACATCAAGAGCCTGCATTTCTGTCTTACCCTGCAGTATTCTAAATAAATGCAGACGTTTCAATTTCTATCCATTTTAATTCTCAGATACAGAAGGGCAAGTCAAGTAGGTAACTAGCTTGTATAGATCCAAGAAAAACTGAAATGATCAACTTCAGGCAGCTAATCTAGCACTGGATCAAAACCCCTCGGGGAAATATTTATGTTTTACTAGTTTACTCACAGAAACAGCTCTAGGGATCTGTAGATATCCTCTGTGATTTTGACTGAAGGAAACACTGATGCCAGGGCTAAAGCTTGTGATTTAATCATAGAAGCAATTCAGCCTTTAGCAATCCTATCTCCTAAGAAATCAATAGCTACATTTTCAGTTCTATTAAAGGATTTTTTTAACTTCTCCACCTGACCAAGATATTAATTTGTGTATGTTCTATTGTCTGTCTTTCTGGTTGATTCTGTGAAATGTTAAAAGACTAAATTTTAATGGTGTGGACTGAAATACTATCCCCCAAAGGATTTCCTGTATTATCAGTACAATTATTTTAATTGTTTATGGAGTTATATATCATTTTTCAAACACTGGAGTGCTTTCAAGAGTTATCTACAATATCCAAAGACAGTATTTCATGTCGGCTTCCCAAACATAGAGTCTCCCAGTCAGTGGAAGGCAGCACAAACTAGCAACAGGAATTCTAATTAAATTTAAAAGCAAAAGAAACCACAATAACAAATTGTAAAACAAAAATCCATTTGAAATGGTAGAAAAATAGGGCAACTAAAATTCACTCTTTCAAAAAGCATCATGGCTCATACCAATGCCTACATTTTGTCATCTCCCCTGAAGTTCTAAAAACTTCCACAGGAGGGAGCTATTCAAAACAGCTGCATTACACAGGAGTTTAGGCTGGCGTTTGCTGTCAAGAAAAAGGTTTCCAGGCCAGTGTGCAGGTATTATTGTTATTTACCTTGAGACAGTTCATTCACCATTATTCTAATGGCCAAAATAGATCTAGAAATTTGGATGGTGTGCAGATTTGGATTTCATTAAATTATGAAGTACAATGAATGACTGGGGCATACTGAAACAGGTACTAAGGAGCCAGGAGTTATGAATTCTCTTTTAACTAACTAGTTAATCACATGCCCTATTCCTCATTTCTTCATGTGAAAATTCAAGATCCTGAAAGTAATGACGTTCGAAACTGAAAATGTCAGTTTTACCATGTTAAATTTATCAGAGGACCATATATTTTATACCTTGCTGTTGGTGCTAAGCATTCTGAATGCAAAGGAAGCTCTCAAAACAAGTAAATACACGATTTCTCTCTTACTGGAATATTTATAATTACATCTTCTAGAAAATGTTTTCCTATATTACAAAGTTGAAACTGATTACAGGAAGTGAGTGGCCAAGGATGGTATCAACCTCTGCCGTGTGGGGGTAGTAATCAACACAAGAATTTTGTGTCTCCTTCACAAAGTCTTTTATTTTATCTTTATTCAAAACTAGACTGAAAACCAAATAAAATTTTTCAAATTTTAGCAGAAAGATGCTATTTAAACTGATGAGAGCGTGTGTATAATTATCACTAGAAAAAATAATGAGCATGTCTTCAGATTCTATGTATGGTGTACCTAATGATACAGAAATGTATATTCTTCCATAAACAATTACTGTTTCTACTATGTTAGCACCTGTACTAATTATTGAGGACAAAATAGTGCAAAATACATACTCCCTCCCCCCAACTCTTCCCTAAACAAGACAGATCGAAACTTGATTGTTGTGTTGTTCAAAAGAGGAGCATCACCAGAGGAGCCATTTCTTTGCCAGTTTTGCTGTCTACAGACTTAAGAATAAAAGGAACACATGCATTCAAAATTTAAAATCATAGGAAACACTATCCAACTAGAATTAACTAATGTCTAGACTAGCTGAACTCTTGAAACAATTCACTAAGGGCACTTTGTCATTAGATTTGGGTACAAGTTGGTAATTGACATTCCAGACCCTCTGACATCATCATGTTTGCTCATTTGTTAATGAGTGAGGAAGGCCAATTTACAAATAGGCTTTCATCTTCTGGATGCTTGAAATTTATGAATCATTCTTTCTGACTGATGGCTTTGTTAAGTGCAAGTTCAGAAAACACATCACAATGTTTTTCTTCAAAAAGTTTGAGGCTTATAGTTTTGTGAACCTGCAACTTGTATTTCTGTTACTTTTTCACACTTGACTTATTGTTGCATTAAGAAGCAATAATAAATCACAAAGGCTTTGCATAATTGAGCAAAGAAGGAAACATTTTCTAAGGACAAGAATTTGACTGTATCCCCTCTTGTTTCTGTACCTTTATGTATATTTTTAAACTATGACTGCTTGTGTCAGACACTGAGCTCATGGCTGGACCTGCAATGTCTGTGACATGGCCCTTGCCCTTCTCAAGATCACAGTCAACGTTGAGAAACAAAAGACACCAAGCAAGACAAAAAGTGACTGAGCTGTGCTCCAAGGAATATGGGATTGTAGCAAGGAAATGGATTGTTTCTAAATAAAGGAGTTTCAAAACAATCAAATAGAAGACATTTCTCTTGTCTCATAGAAGATGAGAAAAAATCATTTGGCAAGGAAAAAGAAGTAGAGATTAATATAAGTCAATTTAGAGAGATTTAGAAATGTAAAGGGAGCTGAAAATGGTCTGGAACAGTTACAGATGAAGCTTTAGGTAAGCACCAATTATAATGATTCTTACAAACTTATAAACTGAATACAAATTACCTTTTTGATAGTCTATATATTACCTTCCTGAGAATTCAGAATATACTTAGTTCTTATAATGCTAAGAGTATACACAATCAAGTTCTATTAGTGCAATTTTCTTTTCTTTTTCTTGTTATTCCTCTCTCCCAAAATGCTTGGTCGTCTGCTCATAATATTAACTGAATACTGAGGTTATAAAAATACATACTTCTATGTCAAAGCTATTAGTCTTTTTTCTGTGATAATTTTTATTATATTTAAATTTTAGGGGAAGAGTTATTTAGGTAAAGATACTTATGATTTTTAGCATGAGACATTTATATGTTATGTTTTTGGCTCAGCTCATGTTCATTTTCTATTATAAAACGAAACATTGTATAATTATTTATTTCCTTCAAGCTGCATTCATATTTTCTGCCACTTACACAGGGGAAGTAAAAGAAAAGGAGATGGTGATACGAGAAGAGGACTGAAAACAAGGTCTTCTGATAGAAGAATTTTTTTTTTATTTCTATGCTTAATAGATCTCTAAAGCTTCCAAAAAAATTCCTGCAATCTATCTTCTCAGACAGATCAAGGAGGCATTATAAGAAACCTACAGCAGAAAGAAAATGTCAAGGAAACATCACAGATATAAAACAGATTTTTTCCATGAGCAAATCGTTTCTGGGACATATTTTCTATAAGTGTCCAGCAGTTGCCTTGTGCAGGTGTTCTTGACAAATAATTCAGGAGCAGACATTTTACAAAGTTAAAAATCTGACTTTTGATATGTTCTTTCCAAACTAGTGAATTTTTAAATTTAAGTTAAAATGCTGATGAAGTGCATATACTTAATTCATGCTTCTCTCACTTGAAAATGGAGAATTTAAATGTCAATACAAATGATTTTATAAATATGCAATGCTTTAGAAATCACAAATTCTAAGGTTTTTGAATGCACAGAGATGTCAGCACTTTTAAAGGTTCTAAAATACGTCATTTGCTCTTATTTCTGTTCCATGGTTTCATGATAACCGTTTCTAAGTAGCTAGAGACCATTACTCTAAATTGAATTTCTCAGAAAGAGATTTTTTTAAACCATAATAACAACAAATTTATTACTAAAGAGAAAAGATTTAGTCCCTAAGTTTCTCTGCAAAAGTCAATCATGCCTGCAGAGGAATTTGATTAATGGTGCATAATCTACAGATGTTAAGGAAGCATTGTAAGTGAGAATGTTAATTATCTAACTTTTTAGCAGAAAGATAAGAGTTTAACCTTTAGAAAAAGAAAGACAGGACTAAATAACTCATGGGAATTAGTAATGGGGTAGTGAGCTTTTTATATTCACAATGGCAACTGAAATCTATCCCAGGTGACAACTGACAGAAACACAGGAGCATCAGATTTTACCAAGGATGACACATGAAGAGTTGGCAGCCTCTTCAGCTTCATCCTAAATAAGTCTATATCCCTGAAGTGCTTGAGAACATCAGCGTGCACAAAAGAAGAAATCCATTGTTATGGGTTTACTTGAACACAATGGAAACCCAAGAATTACTAACCTACTAAAACTCCAAAATTTCTGGCTGCTCTTTAGTGCAGCTCTTCATGAGGTGTCACAGACCTCCATAATTTAACACATGTTATTAGAAGGCTTTTCTGTGCTTGTGTGCTCATGTTGAAGGAGAATAAACACTGTGTTGTTTTGTTTTTAATAAAAGATCATTGTGTATGTATGACTATATTCAAATTTCTCTTTCTGCCAGAAGTCACAGTTAATGTAACATAAAGAGCTGCTGGAGTCATGTAGCGTAATTATGTGAATGATGGAAGACAGAAGCACATTTTATTTTACCAAAACATATTTCCCATGAAGCCCAGATATACTAGGTGCTTGTCCTTTTGAATTTAAATGGGCAAGTCCAGCAGCTGATGACCTATAGACACAGACCTCTCTAAAGACATTTCCTTGATACTATTTCAGGACCCTTCTTACACTGGTTTAAATATTGCCCTTAACTTTTTCTACCTAGCTCTGCATGTTACTGACATAATCTGATTCTGACTAAGCCTTCAACTCCCAAACTCACTGATGATATCTAGATAAGCCTTGTCACTTGTATCTCAGGAAAGAATAGTATGTTATGTAATACATACCACAAGTTTATCAGTCTAGAAAAATACATGTCCAAAGAGGATGATATTTTTTCAATAATTGAATTGTATTTCTATTTTACTATAATAAAAGCAATTTCAATCAGCTGAAAAAGAAAGCTGCCTTCTTCTCTGTGTTGCTTTTCAATTCTGGGAGCCCTGGTGAGATTTCTGAACAACCTATTTACACGTTGCTTGGCTGAGATGTCCCTATTCTTTGCTTGTACGGCTCTCATCGATGCACACGTGTTATCCCGCTATCTACTCTGACTTCGTTAAGTTCAATCCTTTCATAGCCATGTAAAAAGGCACCTGGGGGCACGTGGGAGATGACTCTGGATCCCACATCACTCAGGGCGATGGGGAAGCCTGCAAAACTCTCTGGATAGACTTCCTAAATGTACCAAGAGAAGAATTCTACTCTCGCTTCTGCTTGTTATCACAGACCACTCATTTGCCAAACATCCAGATTCAGAAATGAAAGGAGGTTCGTTTTCTTTTTAAAAGCTCATACATTTTCCTATAATCTAGAGAAAGGAAGAGAATGGGCAAAAATCTTTCTCATGACACATTTCTTCATTTTTTTCTTTCTCTATGGCAGAGGCCAGGGTTATGGAAATAAATTTAAAAAATAGCTCTTTGGATCTCCCTTGCCTGATCTGTCAGTCTCTTTCAAGAGAGAAGACAGAATATCCTAGCTGCCCCCCCCCCCCCCCCCCCCCCCCCCAAAGCTCTTAGCCTGGGAGAAACCAAACTGGTTCTAGATGAAAGAGGTAAAGCATCATTTACACCTCAACATGTTATGCTACCTCGTATCTTTTCCTAGGAAGATGTGGACAGGCACTTCTGTTCCCCCTACATTGGGCACAGCAGGCAGGTCAAAGTAACTATTACACTGACGTCCAACTTAGTGAACCACTGTTAATTGGGGTTAAAGAAGCATGGGGGCTATTTAAGGAATATGAGTAAAGAGGTCACTTACAGGCCTATGGGTGACTCAACAGGCAGTCATATTACAGAAACTCTACCCACATAGGTGACGCATAAATGATGATTCACAGCAATCGCGTAGTACCTATCTGCACTTTCCACTTCCGCCTCTCTTGCACTATGCTCTCACACCCCCACCCGCAAAGGCATAGGGCTTCAGCTCCACTTCCCAGCCCGGCGACCTCCGTGCCCTTAAATGCCTCCAGGCATAGCCTCCCCATGCAAGCCCCGGGGTGGGCCAGAGCTAGAAGGCACACACTACAAGGTGGTACAGGGGCATGCGCATGCCCAGTGAACTGCGCTTGTGGGTAACAACCATGTGGCTTCACTCTCTGGCGAGGGCATTGCGCACCTAGCCATTTTCACCATGCACACCTGTGAGACGTTCCGCCTTCTTCCTCCTCTTCATATGGATCTTCCACAGATACTAGCCACTCACTAAATTTAAAACACAATTGCCACGAAAATGTATGAGCTTTCTTTGTAAATAGCTCAGTCAATGCTCACCCAGTAAATCCGGATCAAAGCATCTAAACAATCCAAGAGCCCTGTCTGCACTAATGTGCCTTTAGTAACAGCATCTTATTAACTCAGAGGTCATGCTACCTCTAGAATCAGTTGTACTCTCTCTCTCCCAAGACAAAGTATTAGTTCATCCCCTTATCCTTTTCACATCTACTGCCTTTTACATTGGCTCTCCTATTCATTCCTGACAGTACTGAAAAATATTTTCTTGAAAATATTATACCAAAGAACTCTGCAAATCTGTTTGATATTGTTCGGTTTTAAACTCTCTCCTTAGTTGTGATCCATCCATAAGAATCCTCAGGCTTTTCTGAATTTACATTCCAACCGCTATGTGCTCTTCAAATACCTCAGAATTTTGATTTTTTTCCCTCATTTTTGTCAAAAGTACACTGTGTCAAGTGAGACTTGAACCACATGGCAAAGAGTGACTTTATGTCAGTTACGTGCCAAACAGAGTATAGAGGATATTAAACTGATTGAACCAAACTGACACTGAATCTCTCTGGTAAACATAACTCATTCTAGTTTCCCCTGCTCCATCCTCAAATGAGTTTTTCCTTGATCTTGCGAATGTGAGGATTCTTATCCACTGAATATCCTATATGATTCACCATAGTATCCTTCTGGGTGTGTGAGGGGGGTCTGTAATCAAAATATAAGAGAAAAAAGTAATAATGAAAGCAACAATATTTTGAAAAAATTACTCTCAAAAAGGCTCAAACGTAAATAGCATTTGCATACTCATAATAATGTATATATCACATATTAATCATCTCACATGGCAGTAAAACTACGAGGGAAAGCAAAGTGTGCAGAGAACCAAACAGCTGGAAGTCCAATAAAATACCTGAAAGTGAAAAATGAGAAAGGAGGATATACAATAAGTGCATTATTTAGAAATAGAAAGGGTGGGCAAGGGCCATGAAAAGCAATCTGGAGGGAACCTAGGAAATCTAATGGCTTTTAAACAGACCATTGACGCTTCTGCTTGGCCCACCTTCACCTCCAATCCTGCAGGTCTCTAGTGCGAACCAACTTCTGAGCCTTTTAGTAATTCTCTAATGAAATCGAATTGATTGCCGGCTCTCCCACTGTGTAGAATTCAGACTTCTTGGCTCTGCTTTGTCTGCTACCAGTTGTCCTGCTGGTTTCTAACCTCTAAAGCATTTGCTGGGTGGATTTTTCTATCGCCTCCTCTTCTTTCTCTTTGTCCTATTACATTTATGCCTTCAAACATACACACACACACACACACACACACACACACACACACACACACACACACACATATATATATATATATATATATATATATATATATATATATATATATATATATATATATATATATATATATATATATATACATATATATATATTGAACTATCCTGCTGATTTCTATCCTCTAAAGCATTTGCAGCTGGATCTTGAACATCTCCTCTCTTCTCTCCTTTTCGCTGTTACATTTATGCCTTCAAATATAGATACAGATATTTATTGAACTTTCTGTGGGCATTTCAGATGGAGAAGAAGAAACTTTTTTGTATTCAAACTGCCTTTTTAAATAAGGCACTTCTCATCCCTTTCAAAAATTCTCCTGTCACTCTTATGTATGAAACAATTTCATTCAGTAATTAAGTTGTCCAGAACATGTAACAGCAAAACTTATAAATGCATGTGTATTTGCATTTGTTCCCCAATTCAGCACCAACATTCTCCATACTGGCCCCTACAGTGAGTGAGGCTGACTGAGGCTGTTTCTTCCCCTCAAGTTCTGCTTCTCCCAGCATTCACCAATTAACTCCTACAGGGACTGGGAAGAGACAGAGAAAGGACAGGGAAAGAACAGGAAAGGTCCTAATCTACTGAGCTAATGGTAATGAGCAATTTGGTATTCATACTCTCTACATACCTATGTCCAAAGAGGACTGTTTCCTTTGTGAATTTCCTATGTAGATTTCTTTCAAAACATAATCCTGATTCTTTTTTTTCCCCATTTTATTGATATGTTTAAGTGCAAAATTTAAGGTTTACGATGGAGTTGAGCATTTTGTGCACATATGTATCTTGTCAAGGTGACAAGGGCTTTCCCACTCTCCTTTTGTACCTCCCAGTGGGGGAGGGAGGGAAGGAGGGGAGGATGGGTGGGTGGGGGGGACAATCCTGATTCTTTATCCTGGCACTCTGGGAACACCCAAGTGCAGCTTACCTAACATATCAATGACTATCTTCTGTGATGCTATATCTTTCTTCTTAACCTCTGGCCATCCCCCTACATTGGTTCTCTATTCAAGTCTCATAGTCCTTATGGCCAGCCCTCCTAGCACACAGCTATCTTGAAAGCCCATTAGAGTCTGCAAACACTTGGAATTCAGGTTACTTCTCTATTTTGCCAGAGCAAATCTCAGACAAAGCTTTTGTCTTTAAGGTTTTGTAGGAATGAATATGGAGCCAACTTTTATGCCTAAAATTACTGGTGATCCAAGCCATGTTCTCCCAAGCATTTCACAGAGGCTTCTAAGAACCTATATGAATGAGAGGAGACTATTTATTCCTTATCACTTGAGGGGCTACTGTCAAAATGCAACACATTTCCCCAAAGGAATATTTTTCCAGCTTGATTTGATGTTCATACTTTCCTCAAGTAAGCCTTAGCTAACAGTTATAAACACCTGTTTGGGGTATCTCAACAAGTTATGAGTGGTCAATCCTCACTCTGGAGTGACTTGCTTCTTACTGTTTTTTTTCTCTGCATCTTGGGATTCAGTCAAGAAGAAATTTAGAGTCACATGTTTTATATCCTCTTAGAGGAAGTACAGGAAGCCACCTTAGATAAAGGACTTAGCCTCAACAAAAGAAAAAGTGATCCTACCTATCTATAGGAGTCTTCTCATGTATAAGAAAAGCAAGAGCTTTATTTGTAGATACCAAGGGTATTTACGGTTGTTTGCATGATACATGAAAAGTATCAGTAAAAGAGTATTTCCCTGTGTGAATGTATTTTAAAAAGCTTTAAATATGTTACGGGAATTTTTATCATTTTTTGATAGTCAGTAGAACCACGTGTTGGCTACTGTTTGGAACACTTACAACACTTCTTTCTCTGCTGGATGAATTGTAAATTGGTACAGTTACTCTGAGAAACAGCTTGAATTTTCACATAAACTTGAGTATGTAGCATTCCAGTTCCACCCAGACTGATGTTCTCAAAAAACGCTCACATATATGTGCCAGGAGGTGCACACTGCACTTTTTATAGGAGCAAGAGCACAAGAGCAGAAACTGAAAATAAACAAAAGTCTATCGATGGATAAATGAGGTTTGGTACTTCACACAGTGAAATACAATACAGAGGAAAAGACAATTGCTGAGTATATGTATATATCAATATCTGTTAATCTTTAAAACAAATATTGTCATTAAAAAAAGAAAGCCACAGAATACATTGTGTGATTTCATTGTGTAAAATGAAAAACTGGCAAAATAAAAATATGGTGTTTAAGGATACATAAATAGCAAAGCTGATACAGACAAAAGAAAGGATGCTAAAACTCAGGCTGGTAGTGACTCCTGGAAATCAGTAAGAGGCACGATCCAGTGTGCCCAGGGCTCTGGAGGCCTGGTAGGAAGGATCCAAGCACGGAATGAAGAAAGAGCAACTGCAAGCACATTCATGTATCATAGAATATTGAATCAGAAATTATTGACTTAGGTGATGCAGGAACTGAGAAAACATGCAGAAAAATGTGAAATGCAGAAATTAGCAAAAGCAAAACTTCACTGCTAGAGCAAAAAGGAAGAAGATGCAGTTTTTATATCCCAGATTGGAACCTCCGGGTCTGGGAAGTACACAGCCACTGAGACAAAAGCAGCCAAGAGAGCAGGGAGAGAAGACACCCTGGCCTCCACTTCCTCCTGCCTTCTAGTCATCTGCCACGGTTCACAGCGGCCTATCACGGGTGCAGGGGTTCTAGCATCATGCACTTCACGAAGGAAGATATTCCAGACAGTAGGTACCTTCTCCTTACGTGGGTGATTAAGTATCTGCATATTCATTTTATCATTATATTTCAACACACAAAATTGCACATACTCTTTTTTGTGTGTGATATCCACTTGCAATGTTTTTTTTTTTTTTAATTATTCTTCTGCTAATACAGGGCGAAATGTTTTGCTTGTGAATTGTATCAGTAATTTTGTTACATTGAAATGATACATGGGATTTCTAGACTAAATTTTTAAAATAATAGTAAGAGCTTTTAAAATTCTAATCAGCTTGCTTTTACATTAGTAAAGCGGGCATAATAATCACTACTTTGCAGAGGTATACTGAATTCTAAGAAAGGCAGCATGTGCAAGAGGCCTAGCATTCTGCCTAGTGCAAGGAGGAATCACAATGGAGGTATATGACCAAGCCTTTTCCTAAAGTAACTGTGCAAAGCTAGTGAGGGTATTTCTGATTTCAGGACTTGACTAGAAAAGAAGAAACAGTTATAAACTTTCTTTCATATTCTAAAACAAGGTAATTAAGATGCTTCCATGATTTTTTTTTTTTTAGCATTGTAATCATGCTTTGCTGCCGACACATTCAAAAGCAGGAGGCAACACCAAGCATTATCGCAAAAAGATACCACTGCTACGGTACCCATTGTGCAAAAGGGTTCAAGGTGGAAATACGCTAAGTATATGAGGAAGATTGGCCATTCCTCCCAGAAGAAAAAAGTTTAAAAGGAAGAAAAGAGACCTGAAATCACTCTCCATAAACAATAGCAGGAATGTATAGTGTATCGAGAGCTGGAATAATCCCACAGCAGTGCAGTGAGTTTTCGTTGATATGTAAGTGGCTGCCTATTATTTCCAACAATGAAGAGGACTAATTTAACCCAAGAATATAGCAGGAGAGGTAATACTGGCTTAATAATAGGTTCATTCTCTGCAGGAATTCCTATGAGTGAGTAGAGGAAATAGGACTGTGGTGGGGTGGGAAAGGGAAGGCAGAACAAGAAGACTGCAAGCCGCATGGTCTCTTTGCTCAAAAGTCTATTACACGCATATGCCAAGGAGCTGTTTCAGTGCCCTACTGTGTGAGTCAAGAAATGTGACTTCAAGTTGACAAAGTACAAAAGGTAAGGACTGGGTAAAGCTGACAGTCCTCAGGGATCTCTGTTACTGGCTGCTACCTTCAGGGGGTCGTTGGCAAAAGATGAAAGTAGCCCCTGGCACACAGACCTGCAGGTGCACAACCTTAACTTGGGTTCAGAGCAGCAGAGGAAGAAAAGGTGTGCCCTTCACTGGAACCCAATTTGTTAAAGGAAACTGTACATTTTGGGAAAACTATTTACCCTGATTTGGAAATTAGTGGTTGCCTTAGCAACACTTGAATCCCATGAGGTTCACACACAGTGCTAATTTCAATTCATGGACACCTTCACGGGTGAAAACTGCAAACAGCAACTTGAGCATCCCATTTGGCAAGACTCTCATAGGAAATGAGAATTTCCTCGGCCTATAAAACTATTCTGATAATAACACCCACTTATCCATACTCTATGCCAGGTAATAGGCTGCCAATTTCATTTGACAGTCACCTGCAACCCCACAAAGTCAGTGATATGACTCCATTTTACAGATGAAAAATGAGCTCTAGAGAAGCTACATAATTTCTGCAAGCTAACCCAGTGGTGGCTTGAGGATTTTTATCTCAGATCTGGCTGGTTACAAAATTTCACATTCTTTCAGCATTTCTAAAGTAGTGAAGAATAATTCTAAGTTTTAAAGCTGCAAAGTATGTTAGGGATTATCCTATATAATACTGTCAGCTAAAATATTGCTACATATGCATACATAAATATATACATATATATTTTTAAAATGGTGGAGAGACTGATTTAAGATCATATGGTTCATAACAGTAGAGCTGAGAACAGAATGAACTTCAACATTCACTTACTGAAAGCCACCACTGAGCCACCTACACTGTGATGTTTTCAGTGTTCAATTGTATCTTGTTCAATTTTTGCTTGACTTTTCTATGAAAGCTAGGCAAAGGTTGGCTATGGGATGAAGAATGGATTAAATGACACTTTCCATATACCCCTCATTCATTTCCTTCACAAATACTGTGGTGTTGGAAAAGCAATCAAGGTATTCAGAGTGCAAGATTCTGAGCTAAAAGGCACCTCTCTGATTTCACCTCACCACCAGCTTTTAGGCATAATTACTCTCACTTAAAACAGGTAAAGAAATTGTTTTGATATCATTTTTTAAATGACTGGAGAGGATAAAAACTTTGATCCCATTCTGGATATATATATATATATATATATATATATATATATATATATATATATATATATATTTTTTTTTTTTTTTTTTTTCAAATTCAGTTCCTTCACAGATCAATAGTTTCTATTTTTAGACGAAATTATAAATGCCTTTGACCCTGACCTTAACTACCTGCTTTTCAGTATTGGTCTCATAAGTTTGTTCAGGGCTGTTCAAACAGGAAGAGGTGTCTCTTAAAAAAGAATCAGTGCTCTATAACAGTGCTTTTCAAAAATTTTATGTGCATATTGATCTCTTGGGAATTGCCACATGTAAATTCTGATCTACTGGGTCTGGGGTGAGATCTGAAACTCTGTATTCAAAAAAGCTCTCAAATGATGCCAACAGTGGTACTTCATGGACCGCACAGGTTATTTTTAAAGTCTGAGAAACAAAAGATACTTTGTACAATTCTTCTTTTATGAAGTACATTTTCCTTTAACTTGCCATTATCCTGATTATTTCTATCTGCCAGTAATACATTTAGCAAAACTTCATATTTCAATGAAATACATAAACTTGATCAGCATCTACTCCCTCTCACTAGAAAGGTCCTGACTTCCCTAATTATATAAGTCTCTAAAATATTCAAATTTATGGCATAAGTTTTAATCAGACATTTATAAATGCAGAAAGATCAGTAAAGTGATAACATAATTGTCATGAAAAATATGCAATCTAAGAGAAAGAAAACTGAATCTTGAATCTAGAAATGAGAACCCTGCATCAACTTGCTGCAATCTAGCTGGGAAACTTCCAGCACAACATGTAATGTCTCCTTTGTTTCATTTTCTCATCTAGGAAATGAAGTCATTAAATTAGGTCATCCACAGGCCTCTTTTAGCTCTGATATTCACATTTCTCTCTGTGTTATGTGAACTAACGACACTGTCTTTCCAATTTTGTTATAGGTAAAACCAAAGTAGAGACAAAAGCTGGAAGGGTTATGTTGAACTAATATAGTAAGAGTTTAACGTAAATCCAAAACACTGATGGTTGACGATTTGCACTTTCAAGCGGTGTGCATGCTCAGCTGTCCATGTCATAAAGTCCTCTCAAACACATTTTCTTTGCATAGTGTAAAGTCTCACATTTGTGAGGGATCCCCTGAATGTTTACAAGTAAACCTGTAATTGACAGGAATGAAAGCGGCACTTGGCAAATTCACTTTGCCCCTGGGTTTTCACAGGATGAGATACTTTCCTGTGCCACTGCCCAACTTTCATGGGATGACAAACCTTTCTCCAAATCATCAACATACCGGAGCCACCAACACTGTCACTCTTACCATATTGCTTTCTAGCTATCCAAAATCCCCTGCTTCAAAATCCCATTAAGACCTGGCATCCTCCACAGTACCTTATGCTCCCAAATTACATCCGATGCCTTCCCTTCCTGTCCTTATAAAATACCATTTCAGCAAGTTGTTTATGAAAATATTGAGTAAACCTGAATCAAAATAATGAAAGTAATCTTTACCTAAGATTCCTGATGCATTATAAATATTTTGTTTTCCTGAACATCATTCTCCCCTGAATAGTGCCTTAATGACATTCCTAAGTAAAGGTTTCCTGTTATGTTTTGCAGATATTTCAACCAAGGGATAATTCCAGGATTTCAGGACCTTGTTTGGTAGTCAATGAAGATATGAGAACCACAACCCAATTCAATGTAGAGAATCACATTTGGGGACAGAAAACCTGGGAAGTATGCTTTTGAGTTGAAAGAAACTAGCTGTTGTTCACAGGTCATTGGATTTGTCATGACTTAAGGATTCATTAATCCATCAAACATTTATTTTTGTGTGCTTACCATGTGCTGAATACTGGACTTCAGTTCAGAAAAATCTGCAAGCAAAAATAGAATAGAATTAATCTTTAAGAAATCTATAATGTCAGTGTAGAAATAATAAATAAATTACTACAATTCTTTGTGGTATCTGCTTTGATTAGAAGAGAGGGCAATTTGGTGAAAGGCAAGCTGAGGTACAGACTAATTTAAATTCTGTTCCTGCCACTGACAGGCTGTGTGGACCTCAGCAAGGCACTTCACCTATCTGAGCTCCAGATTCTTTAGCTTTAAATATTTCTTAAATGTATATATTCTAAAGTTCTTTTGTGTGTATTATCTCAGGAATCTATTCTGGTACTAATGTGCTTTCAACAGCAGATGTTTTACACCTGTAAACTATGATCATTGTATTATTATAATAATAAAAATAAACTCTGGTCATATTATAGATAGACAAAAAGTAGTCATAGTTAATGCATCCAGAGAAGTTTCCAAACTCAACAATGTCTAAAAATGATGGGTTTATATTTGGTAAAAAATAGAAAAGACAGAGTAAGATTACAGTGGTTTTAGGCAAAGGAGGCAGAAGGTATTAAACAATGGTACAGAATACATGACAATGTGAGGACTGCCAATGGGCCTCTGGCACTGCAGTAGAGCACCAGGAAATGGACTACTAAGGTACTGACCAGACCATGGAGGACTTTATACCCATAGGGACCATATGCCTACTTGCCTGAGTTAGTTCTAAATTGTTTCTATTGACCAAAATAATAATTAGTGGTATAATCTCTCATTCTTAAACTTATGGCCATCCTACTTACATTAAAAGTTGTGAAATGATAATCTAACCTAAAAATCATCAAAAGATCCTAATGAAAGTTAAAATAGAGAATAGTATATTCAATTCCACTTTGAAAAAAAAAATATCCTGGGAGTTGAGGGCATAGCTCGGCTGTTAAAGTGCTGGCTTAGCAAGTTCAATGCCCTGGGTTCAATTCTCCAGCATCACATAACTTGCATGTGGTGACACATGCTGCAATTCCAGCACTCCGGAGGCTGAGGCAGAAGGATTACCATGAGTTAGAGGGCAGGCTGGGGTACATAGTGGGTTCAGGACCAGCCTGGACTACAGAACTGAATATATCGTTCTCTATTTTAAGCTTCATTAAAGATTCTTCATGGTTTTTAGGTTAGGTCACCATTTCTCTACATGGGACGTAAGAAGGATGGTTTAAATGATAATTATAAAATAATAATAATAGTAATAATAGTAATAATACGGAAATTATATAAGAAAAGGTGGAAATGGTTTAGAGCCTTCTAGAGACAGGTACTGGTATAGTAAGTCAGCAAAGGCTGTAATGTATTTCGTAACTTGTAGCAAACGCTACAATAAAGATTCTTCAGCATAATCCCATTTAAATCTGTCCATGGCACACATGATGTTCAGTATCATTTCTTCACCCTTTATTTGCACAAACTAAAGCATAACTGAGTTATCTGTGAAAATAAGAAACATCTAAACTCAAACTGACATAGTGATTCACTATATCCCCTTCTTGTATCCACTAATTACACAAAAGTTATGTAGACATTACACAGTGACAATGGTGTAACTTCCCAGTCAATACTTGCTTTGGATTGAAGTTCGGTCTTTTTTTGTAGTTCTGCCTTTATTTATTTTGCCCCAAAGGAGCATTATGCATTGTCAAGTGTTTTTTTATTATTTTTCTTTTTTTTTCTCCTTCATCAAACTGGATCTCAGACAAATCCCCATAATCTGTAATAGACTAGAAATGTTATCCTCTATTTAAACTGCTCAGGAACCTCCAATCTTTCTCTCTTCTGCTTCTCTATTCTGTCAAAGATTACTACACAAAATCTACACCTAAAACTCTCCATTCCTAGTAAAGAGGTTCTTGGCAAGTGTACTGGTTTGAGTTCTTACAAAAGGCAGAATTTACACAAATTATAACAGAAAGGATCTATTTGGAAGGCTCACAAGTCCAAGAAAGAGACAGTCCAAGATGACAGCCAGTCCAGGCGAGAGCTGGAGGGTCAGATGGCTGCTTCACTGTGAGGTACAACACTCATCTGGGATTGCAGGACTGCCAGTGAGAGTCTGCTACAGATCTCGGTTGTTCAAAGAACAATGGTGAAGACCAGAGATTGAAGATGGGTAACTGAACATCAGCGGCGGGCAGACAAGTGCATGTTCAGACTGGAGCGAATCTCTGACAAAGATCCGCATCCTGTAGCAAGTTGGCATCTGTACATAATTATGAAGGTAATAGCTTTCTCAGAGGAAAAAGCTGTAACAATCTTTCTTATTCCTTTCTTTTATACAGTTTGAGTTCCCCTTTGGCCCTCACACATCTGAGTGGGTGTTCTGTCATTCACAAATCACTCATACATTCTCCAATCCAAGCTGGTTCTTAATTGCCTAATCTAGGTGTGGTTTCTAAACCCTAATCCAGGCACAGTTCTTGATTGCCTCAAGTTGACATAATCTCTCCAATGGTTAGAGCAAGTGATGTGATTAGCTTTAAAAAAAAAAAAAAATTTTGACAATGTTTTTATATCTAAGAATGAGACACCATTTTCCATTGCCATCACTGCAATGCAAAACAAAATTTTTTTCCTACATTTGATTTTATTCATATTTTCACACTTATAATCTCTCCAGAATGAAAATCACATTTATCTTTTTGTGAGCAATGCATTCTTATTGTTATAAAACATGATGCAATTATATTTTATAATTGCATAAATATTCTAGGTATATTTCTTAGAGTCTAGGTTGTGTGGAACTGTTCACATCACTTCAGTACATAGAAAGTGATAGTGTTGCTTACTTTGGAAATGGGATGGATGGTCTGTGATATTAGAAACTAGAATTAAGAAGATTAACAACTGATCATATATAAGAGACAAGTGAAAAGAAAAAGCTGAGAATGATTGTAAAGTTTTGTTTTTTTCTCAAATGTGTACACATTGATTTCCACTCAATTAACTGGGGAGCATAAACCAAGGTAGTAAGTTTAACAAATATTGGTTGGTGTGAATGGATGAGTTGATCGTTATAATAAAAATAGCATCACGGATATGAAGATATAAAGAAGTTAATTTAATTTAAAGTGGAAACAGTTCAATCAGAAATTTTAAGGTTACCTAATGGATTTGATGCAAACATAATTTGTGTGCCTTCCACTCGATGGATGATGGCTAGGATCAGTATGACATATTCACATACATGTGAATGTGAAAACATATAAACCATCCTAAAAATGTCTAAAAACTGCATCCGATATTTAGAATGTCTGCAGATTCTATTTCATGAAATAATCTGTAACTGTAATTTTGGTCAGCTAGAAATGTTAATTATATATTTTTGTTTTAACATCCTGTGGAACTTTTTTTTTTTTTAGAAAAACCATCCTCATGCTTCATGAGCTTGATATATTTGACTCAGTTGCTCAAGGTGTGTCTTGTTCATTCACCATTAGAAACAAGGGCAATCTCAGCTAAAAATCTAAAAGATTTTCTAATTTACTTATATTTTCCCAGTATTCTGAAAGATAAGTGATTCTTGCCTTAAAATGATAATTATAAAGTTACTTCTAAAATATCTCCAAATTTTAATGTCCCTAGATATCTTTCCTCAGCCAATGATAACATTTCTGCTGACATACTCCTATCATCCATTTCTATCCCAAAGGTGAGGAGGAGATCTGACAGATAGAGACACATCAGCAGTCATGGCAACTGGCTGCCAACTTGGACATATGCACAGAGCAGAGAGCACACTCAAGTTCCTCGCGTGGGCAGCCAAGAGCCCACTGACATTCACCAAAGACGGAAGAACATGTCAGTGCCGCTACAGCATAGTCAGACGTGGAGCGAGCCATGTTAAAGGCTCTGGAAAGGAGAAGGTGACCACCTGAGTGGGGATTCTCTCTGCTGTGTCCGTGTGCCCCATTTGGCAGCCGCTTTTCATGTCTGCTGCTGGGCTTCCATCTGTCGGATCTCAACATAGTGTCAGAGATAAAAACTGGAGACTCCATGGCTTCAAAATGAATTTTTCTGCTGGCTGCCTGATGGCTGTCTGGGGATATAAAATTTTGAAAGCAAGCCTTGCTGACTGACCCACTCATGTGGTATGTACATTTTAATTTTAACTGTGTAGGATGTCTATTTAATATAATCAATATATAACTTCAGAAAAAGCTTTGCAAATTTAAAGATACAAAAGTGAGAAGACATAGTCCCCCATTTTATTGAGATTAGATTAAGCATAAGATTGAATTAAGTTTTAAAATATTTCCCTTTTATCTACTGATCCCCTAGAAAATATAGCAATATCTAAATGTAATTTGGTTCATATTACATACATATCTAAGTTGTAACTGAATCATAATATCTCAATAATTAAAGCACAAATAGATGTAGGATTTTGGATAGTCTTTAACTAAAATTCTTAAAATTCATCTTTAACATTAGTGTCTTTAGCTCTTTCTTAACAATATTTACACATATTTACCATTGAAAACGTAATTAAAATCCACACATTCTGCTCAATTTTAGTTTTTCTTCTTTTGATACTTACAATTTTAAAAACATTCTTATTCTTGTTTTCTACATACTTATAAACATTTTATCTTTACTGTAGGTATAGTCCAGAGGTGTTTATATATATATATATATATATATATATATTTGGTATAATAGAGGACAAGTTCAGTCACAGGTCTGAAAAACTAAAAAAAAAAAAAAAAAAAATCAAAGAGCCTTTTGAAGAATAGCAGTGGACAGCTCAGGACATCTTGGCTAAATTTGTAGTGACTTATCTTCTCCAGGTAAATACAACTTCATACTCTCTCTTTAGAAATTGATTGTTACATCTTAGGTAGTTACACCTGCAGGCTTTGTAAGGCTGTGGTGATTTTTAATCAAACTTCAAATCTATTTTATATGTGCACATGAATACAGATAGTGCTTATTACTAAAAATGTATTTTGATATAATAGTCAACCCATCCTTCAATGACACCCAGTGAATTACAAACATGTGGATAATTATTTCCAGTTAAGCATGTGTGGAACATGTGAATTTACCTAATTGATACAGGCTATGGCAAAAGACATGTGATTTTCCTATATTCCTAACATGGTTACCTTACATTCTACAAGACTCTATCTTAGTAGACTGAATAGAAACAGGTTTCCCTAGTCTTGAAAAGACAAATAGTCATGATGTGTACTAGGAAGATAGTACCACACTTATATTAGCAAAGATTCTCAAGGAGCTGATAATATCTCCTAGCCAACAAACAGCTAGCAAACATAGTCATTAAAATGACAAGAAAACGAAACTTTCCAACATAAATAAACTTGGAAGCATATTATTCCTCAGTCAAGGATTCAATTGGAAACATACCCTGGCTGAGAATTCTACCGAAACCTTACGACTGAACAAAAGACTAAGTAACTTGGGCCCTGACTCCCACCCACAAAAGTGTGTCTAATTTAAGCTGTTTGCATAGAACCTGAATGATAACCCTAATGAAATTTCTCAGAACTTGTAACTCAACACTTGTGTCATATTTTTTCTCAGATTACTGTAAGAAAGTATTACAAACCAATGGTTTAAAATACAGTATTATTAGCTGACAGATGTTGATACTGAAAGTCGAGGCTATGGATTGAACAGGGTTGTTTTTTTTTTTTTTTTTTTTTTACCTGAAGATATGGCCAAGAATCTGCTCTACACATCTCTCCCAGCCACGGTGAGTTGCTGTCAATCTCTAGGATTTTTTGGTGTGCAGATGCATCATCCCTTCAAGTTCACATAGTTTACTCTCTATTTGCAACTTTGTGTCCAAATTTCCCATCTCCAATAACACCAGATATGTTGAATTAGAGGCCGTCTCTATTGAGGTATGAACTCATCTTAGCCAGTCACACCTGTGACTACATATGTCTAAGGAAGTGCACATTCAGAGAGCTAAGATGTCAAGGTCAGAATTTAGGAAGGGTAAAGTTCAATCTGTAGTAGGTGTTTAATTATTAATGTACAAGGAACATCTAAGAAAGAGAGAAAACATTTTCATTTTAAGGTATTTGCTTTCCCTTCACCTTTCGCTTTGTTTTTGGCTAGAATACAGTTTCTACTGTACTTACAATGTTCAAATATTCATTTACTTAGTTTTTACAGTGATGGGAACTATAACAATGCATCAGGATATTGGAATATTATGACATCAGCATCACTTATTAAAACACAACAGTACTTGTCTCAGCTTACGTAATTTGGTATTTCCCAAATTACTGAAACTTTGAAGACTTTTAAGAGCTTGGGCAACTATCAGTATTTCCTTACTAATAATTTACTTTGCATCTTACTTTTAGAGAAAACATAAATATGAAAATGTATTTGATCACATACACTTAAAGATAGCTATGTTTTCCCATATAAAGATTTTAAATAGTGAAGTCAGTATGGTGGCTACAGAAGTAGCTGTTAATAATAACTAAAGTCTTCTACACGCTAAGTGCTCCAGTCAGCAATTTACATATATCATTTCATTTCAAATTCACATAAATAATATGAAATAGATGTTAACATCTCCATTTCATAAATGATGATACTGAGAAGAGAAAAACAAGTTGTCCAAAATTACACAGAGAAAGTTACAACAGGAATTTTAGTCAAATCTACTCTTCTTTCAAAGAACTACTCTTTATTCCTCAGAGTAATTTAACAATTATATATTTCACAAGATATGGATATTCATAGATATCTGACTACAATTCTTCAAGAGCTATTATTTTTATATTCTATTTTTTGATTTCACACTATTAACTCCTTTTCCAATTGCTGCCTGTATTTCATCATATATTGCTCCATCTCAAATTTTAATGGTTTTAGCTTCATTTGAAGCCCTCAGCATAAAAGATGCTATGAATTGTAAGAGCAAGACAGTTCATGCTCCCGAGCTGCAGAAATACCCACAAACATAACTGGAAGTTAATTACCTGGAAAGGGTTCTAGAATTCTGTATCTATAGCCCAGTAATCAAATGATCATATCTGTTTCTCTCTCTCTCTCTCTCTCTCTCTCTCTCTCTCTCTCTCTCTCTCTCTCTCTCTCTCTCTCTCTCTCTCTCTCCCCCCAGATTAGGCTGTGATTACTTTGATTGACTTCAGAACCTGTTGTGTATTTCCTCTGTGCCCTGCCCGGCTATTGGCTCACTATGATTGCCATAGGTTGCATTACTCCATTGATCTTGTGTACTTGAACGACATGCCGCTTAATCCTAACATGCAGATTTCTGTAGTGTTAAATGCCAGCAAATGTTTTCAGCCAAGAGCCCTACCATTCAGTGCTTTTAGTTTTTGGTAAGACTATGTTACTGCTTCTAAATTACCGTGAGGCATGTAAACACAAAAATGCTACAGATAATAATATAAAGTGGCAGGATACTGAACATAATCCTTTATTTAAAAAACCAGTCTTTTCAATACAAAAATCTTAACATTTTAACCTCTGGAGAAAGAAGCTTCATAATTCAGTATTTTCAATATTAAGGGAAAGAATTTCGCACCAATGTCATGAGCCACTTGTGATTTCAGTTCATTTCAATTCAGTAAATCTTCACTCTTCTCCTGAAGGCCAGTTGCTTTGCCAGATATGCTCTTGGTTAAAAAAAAAAAAAAAAAAGGCACTGATGATGGGAGAAATAGATTCGGAGCAATAGCTGTCTTTTTTCACCCTCTCATTCTGTCCTGTTGCCCACAGAAAACCTTTTTCCTCTGTGCTTTAGAGGATCTCTGTGTATGTGTAAAATAAGAAGTTGCAAACAAAATGTGCAATAAATGTGCAAGTTATATGGCTTTGTTTTCCTAGTAAATACCGTTTCTGATGCTCAGGGTTCTACCTCCTGATTGAATCTTACTAGACCATTATCTTTTTCTATTCTGTCGTATTTGAAAAACATTTCATCATTATATTAGAATATTTTTCTCCATAATCTTTATCATTGATATAGTATTTATTAAACAATATATATTTCAGAATGTCTATGAAATGCAGTTTATGTCTAATATAGAATAATTATGCATATTGTACATATATTATGGACATAATTAATAATAATTACACAGTTGGCAACATAGGATAATCATAATGATTGAGAATTTTTATTTTAAATATAAATATTACCTAACCATTTACTGTTGAAAATATAAAGTACATATTTCAAAATAAGATGAACTTACATATAATGAATTCCTCCCAATTATTATTACTTTAGACATCTTACTCATACTTTAGATTGTATACTAGCTGCAAAGTAAGATGTTTCTATTTCAAATGTTTATTTTTGTGACCTTTTATGTGTAGCTGTGAAACTATCATTTGGGAACATTGCAAACAGCTATCGCAAACAAAAATGATACAACCATATTAAACGCATACGCTCAAATTTTACAAAACAAGTGAATGACAACTGGTAATGGAACAGAGAACATGATTAACTTAGCACAGAAACTAAAATATGAAGAATGATGAGGTTATCCTCCTGTGTCACTGAAAACTACACAGTGTTTTGACTTAAATCATCCCATGTATGCATCACACTGCTTTTCCTACAGAATCATGTGTGACGCAATCAGTTCCTATATTCTCAGAAACAACAACCAGAGTACCCATATTGGGTTTTCTAATGACAAAGAACTATTTCTGTTTGAATCTTGAAACTTAGCAATCTGTCTTTCCTTCTCGGATGTTTCTAACCTATAAAAAAAGAATAGATGAAGAATACAGCAGCAAACACTAAAACAATTTAATTTTACCAACAAAGTTTGGCCAATAGAGTATTCTTTACTCTTTTCACAGTCACTTAAATTCAGTAATTAAGCTTCTGGTGTCACGAATGGACTTGGCAGTTTGGAAGCATTAAGAATATCATCAACACCATGGTAATTATCTTCTACCAAGAACATTTAGACATTTCACATATTTTATGTAGGAAAAGAAAGGAGCTAGATTTTAAAACTGCTTTTTAAAGAGCTAAAACTACCATGTTTATGAGAATCATGACCACAGGTACTCAATCTTATATTATTATATTTCTTAACGAGAAGACAGATCTGAAGAAGTCTGAAGAAATATTTCTGAAGTGCACCAAAAAGTAATGTATGACCTCCCCCTACTGGTTTAGCAAAATAATAAAATAAAAAAAAAATACTTATGAGAATATTTTTGATTGGAATAAAAACTATGAAATCCTATAATGTAAGAGAATTTAAGAAGCATATCTTTTAAAGGTATATACCAGTAGCAGCAACATTCATTTGTGTAGTGAATGTACACACTTACTAACATTAATCCCAGTGAGATCTCACAATCACACCAAATCACCTTCCAAAATATATTAACGCAAGGCCAGATGTAACACACACGGACACACAGCACAGATACACTCACACAAACATGCACATACATGCAAATCTTCTCATCTCACCTGAGTCTAGTCTGGATCTTTCTTCTCCCTAGAAATCTGCAATTGTCTGTAGTATTTGCCAACCCAGGCTTTTTTCCCAGGTCTGTTCTTTGTTTACTACCTGTAAAACCTTATATCTGAACATGTAACTGGACCCTCATGGGCAACCTAGCAGTCACTGCAAATGAGAAATTAGTTCATTTTTGAATTATATATTTTAAATTACTTAATTATTGTTGCATCATGTTGAAATTAAAAATAACTCAATTTGAGGAACCGAAAATAGATGCATACTTCATATACTTTGGATAAAA
Organism: Ctenodactylus gundi; assembly: GCA_004027205.1. Lineage (NCBI taxonomy): Eukaryota > Metazoa > Chordata > Mammalia > Rodentia > Ctenodactylidae > Ctenodactylus > Ctenodactylus gundi. Next base: position 89,999 of record PVKB01004969.1, on the reverse strand, counting down.
TTTACATGTTAATCATCTAATTGCTAAATGCCAATAAATAACTTTTCTGTTCCCTCTTTTCCTCTACTTTGCAGTGGATATCAATAAAGAAGACCAAAATTAGAAGTACAGGACTTTGAGTTACCCATAAGAATCAGCCTCTCTGAATACACTATGGTTACTCAAGTCCAATTCTTTCTGAAATTTGTAAAAAGGAATTTATTTATTCTTTCCAGAATTGAAGCTGTGCCCACATAACACATGTGCACACGTGTGATGACTGAATCAACAGATCTAAAGTCAGTAAACAAAATTTTCTAAGGCATTATCAAGTGTGTTCATTAAACTGTTAAAATAATCAAATCATGTACCTTTCATTCTGTAACTAATTCCACCAATTAAAATAGCTAAATAATATGGTAGGTAGGTTTAGTAACCAATATACCTGGTTCTAATACTGAAGTCCTAATTCTAAATGCTTCTGCATGTGACTTTATTTGGATATAGAGTCTTTGATGATATAATCAACTTAATGTTACAAGGTGGACCTCTGTCAGTAACTGATGCCCTATGAGAAGCCAAGAGATAGTCACACACACAGAAGATAACACCAGGTGAACATGAAATGCCCCACCTGAAGGATACCATCTCATCCTAGATGAGAAGTGTGCAACGAATTTTTTCTCAGAGACTTCAATAAGTAACTAATCCTGCCAACAGCTGGTTTTCAGGCGTCTAGTCTTTAGAACTAGGTACAATAAACTTTTTATTGTCATAAGCTGCATAGTTTGTGGGATTTTGTTTGGTAGTCCTAGGAAACTAATATAACAGAATATAGTTATTTAATACAATATTCACTGGACACCTAGTATGAGTCAAGCACAAGTACTACACGGGTCTTCAAACCCACAGAACACAAGAAGACCTGAGCTCTTCCCCCAGGACCTCTCACCTAGCATTATAATTAGAAATGAAACTGTTTTCAATAAGTACACAGAATGGAAATGAGCCTTACTCAAGTGTTGGGGAAAGAGATCAATATTCTCAGAGAAGATGGAATTTCCACTAAGGTCTTAACAACAGGTAAGAGTAAATCAAGAAACTGAAGGAGTAATTCAGTGATTAAAGTATAGCACAAGGTCCCACGTTTGACCCTACAACACCACGTAACTACTAGACGGAGTGGCACATGCCAGTAATCCCAGCACTAACTCCAGAGGCTGAGGAGGGAGAATTACCATGATTTTTAGACCAGTCTTGGCTACATAGTGAATTGAGGCTCAGTCTGGACTACTGAGTCAGAATTTGTCTACAAAAGAACAAACAAATATTAACGCTGGCTAAGGTTAGAGGTGTGTAAAAATTATGAAATCATTTTGAGTGGAGATAACACCTTATTCAAAGGTTCAATAGTGGGGGAAAATGGCCCTAGGAAGGGCTCATTAAATTTTAGCACCCCAAGATTACTCATTCACCACCAAAATCATGTATATGTTGATTGCAACAAAAGTATGAGGAGCCAAGCAAGATTCCCTTTACATGATTTGAGTTAATATGGCAGGTTCCCAACAGCAACCTGTTATCTCTCCTATAAAATTCTTCAAAACAAGATATTCATCAAATAACTGATCATTTTTTACTTCAAGGCATTTTCTGAAATTCACAGTTGTTTCAAAAAATATTCTACCACAACTTCTTGTAATCCCAAAGTGGTTTTGAAAGTGCTTTTAAATTATTTCCACCTTTAGATTTTCCTATATATCTAAAGCACTTGGTCTAAATAAACAAATCGTCTAAGAATTCTCAGACTTGTACAATCAGAAAACAATCAATGATAAAATTTTCCTTTCTAATTTAAAGTATAGGAGAACACATAAAGTCAGTGAAGCTGAAGGAAGAGTTCAGAAACAAACTATCCTGACTTTCTGAGTTTATAAAGCAGTATAATCAAGATTATATGAGTTGCTATGGTAACCTCATTTTTTATTGATCAGCAAAATAAAGTCTTTCAAATCTTCAATAATCTGTTCAGAAATTAAGGTTAGTTAGAGCAAAATTAAATTATAAGGTTCTCTTTTCAACCAATAAAGAGAAAAAATAAGTAGTACTTTTTGAAAAAAGGCATGTATATGTATACCAAGGTTTAATTACCACAATCAGAGTTCTGAACCAGAATTTATATTATTGTCTCACAGTAATGTATTATTGAAACTCACTTAAATGTATAAGTTGATATTCTTCTTTTGATCAATCCACACGTATACCTTCTTATTTTTGCATTTAATAAAAATAATTTTATGAGGATTGATGTCAGAACCCCATATTAAAATATGTTATACTACAATATATCTCTTAATCTAGCGGTTATATTTCATCTCTAATGACATGATCACATTCTAAACTTTATACATAAAAATGATACATCCTAACAGAACACTCGTTAGTCACATTTAAATAAGCCAATTAAAGAAGTAAATAATTTTGTACTATTTTCTTGAGAAGGGTAAATCAAAGGCTAATATTTTAGATTGACAAGGAAATTGTATTTTGCTATTCTCAAGTACTACAACAAATTTTTGAGAAACCTCTTCATGCGCATGTATAAGTATGGGTATGAAATAGTCCCTGAACCCAAGATTTCTAGCATATGTGCTCAAGTCAGTATTTCTATCTAGAAAAACAGTTTCTCTTTCTATCCACCTATCTCAAGTAAGTTTAATTCTCAATACTTCTCAAAAGTTTTCAAGCACATGCAGCATTTTACATGAACTACTTCCAACACTTTCTGAAGCAAATGAGCAAAGAAAGGTGTTCAATTCCTTGTTCAAATTTATGACCATTTTATTGGTAATATTACAACCAATAGCATATAGCATATAGCTTCGAGGTCATTTAACAGCATTTCCACTTTATGTTTTATATATAAATATATGTCATTGTCATTAGTAATTTTATTTAAAGTGAATAATAGCATTTAATAACCTTGCAAGGATGTCATAAGTAATACACACACCATGTTTTTGTTTTCAAAGTATAAAAAAAAATCGAATAAGCAAGTCTAATTTAAAATCTCAAGCATCCTTCCATTTATTCTCTCAGCACATGCCTGCCTTCTGATGGCCACATCCATTTACTTTGTGGACCTAAGTCTCTAAGTTAGCAGGAGAAAATAAGGTTTGGTGTCAAAAAGAATGTCCAATCTAACCGATTTTTCTCTTATAGTAGTTTGCATGATCAATAGGATTGTCTCAACATTCCAATTGTACTTGAACAGTTAAAACTGAAAGCCAGTCAGTAATATCCTCATCTACTAAAGTAGAAAATAAGAAATAATGTTTATTATATCACTATTACATGTGTAGCGATGTGTCAATGTTATTTTCAATTCTATCCAAGCAGGCAACTTTTTAAGTATTCAGTAAGCTATATATTTTTGTACATTTTTCAATATCTGCTGAGAGTTTTCTAAACGTAATGTGCACCTACAATTCTCAGTTACCTACTCTATATTCCCATAATTGTCTTCCCCAGATCTTTAAAAATGGGTTCAATTATAGGCTCAGCTCTTCCTCATTATTCTAAAATACTCTTAGTATTATTTATTACTTATTGAACACTTGGCATAGGCCAAATGATTTGGCCAAATTTTCCATTATTTTTCAGAACAGTAACTATCATTATCTTTTTTTTTTTCAATTTACTTTTGAAAAAAAAAATGTGGCTGAGGGATGTGGGCTTGAATTGATTTAATGTGTATAGTAGGTGTAGAAAGCCTGTTTAAACCTACAACTTTTTAGGCCCAAAGCCAAGACCTTTAATCTGTATTGTTAAGTTTAATGTTCTCAAATTTAAGTATGCATTAGATGGGTTGCTAAAATGAGAATTACTGGACTTTACTATGAGATTTCTGGTTTGGGGTTTTTTGCATTTCTAAGAAAGTCTCAGAGAAGTCTGAGATGATGTTGATCTTGAACCACACTTTAAAGTCTTTACAATACACTACATTACACCCATCTACCTGCTCCAACAATATACAAAATTTTGTTTTTATGCTGCTATAACTTTGAATCACCTGGAGGAAATTTTCAAAATAAAAACAAACCTATACCTATGCTTCATGTTAAAAAAAAAAAAAAATTGCATCAGTGTGTCTGGTTGTGGTGCCTGGACACAGCTACCTTAAAAAAGTTCCCATAATATTTTAACATACAGCTAAGGCCAAGAGCCAACGAAAACTAGAAATTGAGTACAAACTAACTTCTGTGCACTTACAAACTTTGTATCATTGTGAACAATATTAACCTCTAATTTTCTTTTCTGATCAACTTTTCTGCCAACTTTTAATAGCTTTGGGTAGGTTGCATAGTAATGGGTGTATATCTGTTACAGAGAAAACACAAGGTAAGTATTTTGATAATACTACATTTAATTGCAAGAGAAACAAATCACATTTGCTAAATTATATCTTCTCCCACCTACCACCTCCTCTACTATTTTTCTCTGGGTGATTTTGGATAAAGCCCCGTTCCCTGTTTCAGGGCTAATGGGCCTTTTACATTTACTTCCCAATTGTCATTATGCCTAGATATAAGTGAGTACTGATAATGACTCTAATATCCTTAGGCTCTTATCATTCACAGCTCCACTGCTTCCTTCACCTCCCGGAGTCTCGGACCCCAGAAGATAACACCAAGCCCTCTGTCTTAGTTGTAAGCATTCTTCTTCCCTGATGCCTTAGGATCCATTTTACAGCTCAGTTCTATGTCTTGTCAGTCTCTGCTTGCAGGAAGCACTGGAAACTTATGCTCCCGTGGGTCATGGCAAAAGTCTTCCAGCAAAATCCCACCTAACTTTTGGCTTACCTCCACAATGTTGTCTCTCATTCCCCAAACCAACGTACAAGAGCAACAATTCTTAGCAAGTAAAATCTGGAATATTCTAAACAGGTACCCAGAGTCAATTTACACTTTCTGAGCTATCATCTACACACTTTCTGAGCTATCATCTACCACACCCTGCACAGAAAGAGGTGGCCTTTCTTCTGATCCATACTGTATATATATTTGTCGTTTTTAGCATCCCCATTAATAATACCAATCGTTCTCTTAGTGCATTTAGCTTTTCTAAACATTTGCGCTACATATTGGTAGATTGACAAACAGTATTATTTTAAGTAATTAAACTATTTTATATAAAGTGTTCCAAACTTTCTAAATGGTCCTTTTAATTGTATCTTCATTGAACAAGTAATTTTGTTTTGTTTTATTTTGTTTTGTTTGAGGTAGGGTCTTACTCTGTAGTCCAGGCTGGTCCTGAACTCACTACATAGCCCAGGCTGGCCTTGAACTCATGGAAATCCTCCTGTCTGAGCCGCCTGAGTGCTGATATTACAGGCATGCACCACCATGGCTGGCTTTTGCCTTGCAGGAGAATCAAACTCTGAGTCTATGCTTACTAGGCAAGTGCTTTAACCACTGTGTTATTTCTCCAGCTCCTGAACAAGTATTTTTAAGTGCCTTCTACATGCCAAACACACTTCTATGTGCTGAGGATAAAACATTGGAGAAAATACAAAAAAAAAAAAAAAAAAAAAAAAAAAAAAAAAAAAAAAAAAAAAAAAAAAAAAAAAAAAAAAAAAAAAAAAAAAAAAAAAAAAAAAAAAAAAAAAAAAAAAAAAAAAAAAAAAAAAAACAAAACCCTCCTCACTAAAGAACTTATACCCTGTCAGAAGGACAGAATAACAAGAATAAAAAAGTAAAACTTACTAAAATCATATAGTAAGTACCACTGAGAAATTCTTTTTTTTAAAAAAAGGAAACAGAATGATTGCTATTTCTTTTACAATCTTCGAGGAAGTTCTTGCTGAAAAAATACCATCTGAGTAAAAATTGGAAGCAAATAGGGTTCAACAATGACATTACTTGGAGCCAGACCACCTTCCATCCAGATGTGAGGAGTACATTTGACATGACGAGAAATAAGAATGATCTAAGAAAAAAAATACTCTTCATTGAACCAGTGGAAATGTGTGAGTTTAGAGAGAAGGTTGGTTTCCACACAGGCTTCTTTAAAACTCCACTTTAAGTCCTCTGCTTCTCACTCAACCAGGGGAGCATGAGAAGCATTTGTTCAGAGAAGTGGCATGATCTGGATAAGCTGACAGGATTACTCCTGCCACTCTGTGAAGAATAGGCTACAGAAAGCTAAGAGTGGAAGCCAGGAAAATTAGGTGGAACATAAAGTAGAAACCTAAACGAGTAATCACACTGGCTTGGAAAATAGTAACAGAAATTTAAAAAGAAAAAGTGTTCAGTTTCTGAATATTTGCTCAAGGCAAAAACAATAAATTATTCTAGTTAATTAATTAGATGGTGTGCTTGATATAGAACTGAAGGATGCATCCCACATGCTGAGCTCCAGTACCTGCCTAGAGGAATGGAGCTGCCATTTTGCCAAGAGGGAGAAAACTTGCAAGTATTAGAAGAAGAAAAAATTGGTCTTTGATAATGCAAAAGTGATACTGACATAACAGCTTACCAAAAATAAATGAATAAATAAAAACTACTGGTGAGACGTTCAAAGCAGAGGTCCAAGAGCACAGATAAGTATGCGGGTGATGGATTTATAGAGATGACAAGAGTTTATGCTGGGAGTGGCTGTGGAAATGGATCTTGGATCTGACCTGAGGCATAACAGAGGTTGAAAACAAAGAGAAACAAAGGTATATTTCATTCCAGAAGTGAGGCAGAGTGTCTCAGTCACTTTCTGGTTTTCTGGGACACATTAGCCAATATTTGCAATTTAAGGGAAGAAACCATTTGTCTTGGCTCACAGTTCCAAGGTCTCAGCCCATTCATCTGGAGATGGCTTGGTGGAAGATCCGTCCGAGGACAGCTGCTTATGTCACCAGAAGCAGAAGAAGAGGCCAGGGAGTAAAGAGGAGCAGGGATTAACCCTCCAAGCCACACATCCCCTCCGTCATCCATTTCTCTTGATCAGGCCTTACCTCGATTCACTTGACTCAATTCACTCCCACAATCCAGACACCTTTCAAATATATGAGGCTTTTTGGGACAGAACATTTCAGATCCAAAGTAAAGGTTTTCAACAGAAAATGAGAGCCAATCATGCCAGACACTCCTGATAGGTAAGATTAGTGGTTAATGAAGACCATGGTTTTCACTGGCAAGACTGATAATAATGTTATCAATAAATGAAAGACAAAAACTGTAGTTAGGATGGGCTTATACATTTTAAGCAATATTAACAAAGCATCCCCAGTTTAGTTTTAAATTCAACCTATTCTAAGTGGGTCAGAAATGATTTGGCACTGATATAACAAAGATTAAACACGATTCCTGAATGATTTCACAGTCTAATAAAAAAGATGTAGAAGTAAACAGATTTTGTAATTATTCATTCTACATGAAAGCAGAAGGATAGATACCGCAATACAGTGTTTGAGAGCAATGAGAGGAGAGCTCCAGGTTTTGGATTTCTATTCTTGATTTTCTTGCACAGACTTTCTGAAAAATGTGCTGTTTCTGTAGGTTACATGAGGACAGCTTAATCTACCCAGAAGATGCAGTCAGCTTGGCACATAATATCAGAATTCCAGGAAGACATTTGATTCAAACATAAATATTACATCTTCTCCTTATCAGCAAATTAAGGCTGAACCGTTTAGGCTATGTTTATGCATTGCACCTCACCTGGTGCTGAGTTCAAAATAAAACAATCTCCCTGGTCCTGTTCAGGGCCAAACCTAAAGTCACTGACAGAAAACAGACCTGATGCATTGAGGCTTTGGTAACCAACCCCCCCTCTTTTGTCTTGATGTTTGCTTTTCTCTCAGCAAACAGAACTCTCCCTTTTAGCCCTTAAGAGGTCCTAAACTTACGTGGAATCATGTCTGGGATTTTCTTTCAAGTAAGTATCGCCTTCAGCAAGGGTGTCCCTCAAAATGGGTAAGATCCTCCCTCAATAGGAATCCCTCACTCTTCTTCAACTTGCTAGCTGTCTTTCCTGTAGGGGGCCAGGGGAAGGTTAATTGGCAATTTCTCTTTGAATACAAAGCCTATTTAGCTAATTACTTTGGTTTTTTGATGTTATTTTTAGAAGGCTCATTTAAAGAAAAAAATTTAAGAGATTCGTCTTTCATTTACCTCATGTGTTTTTTTAAAACTTAAGGACAAATAAAATAAGACTGATTTGATTCTAAATTATTTAATTAAGTGGATGAGCCCATCCATTGTGAGCCTGAAGCAATTAGATTCTCATTTCATGGAGGAAAACGAAATAACACTCTTTCTAAATTTTATGTGAAGTCTGAGACTGAGAAACAGGAAGTAAGCTGAAAAAATATCAGATGTGAAACTTTGAATATTACATGTAACAGAAGTTAAAGTGAACTCAACTAAATGTCACTTTCTCATAGTCACTTTCTCTGATCACACTTCTGTCACCTGTTATTCTACAGCAAACACCTTGATTTTTAAATTTTTCCCCATAAAACGCTACTGTAGGGTGAAATTTCTGACTTTGCTTTAATTATTTGTTAGCTATGCTTTACTGGATTTTGGGGGTGAGGGGAAAGCTAGCTTATTCTCAGTTTTCCTTCAGTAAAAGAATTATACATTTGTTTTAACGACCTAAACAATTTATTTTATTTTTTTTCCATTTTCTTCCATGTTTATATTACATTGTTATATCCTGTTTTCTATTTTTGCTGATTTAATTAATTTACTGTATATTCTACTTTTTCCTTGTAAAAAGAAATTTTGGTGAACTGTTGTTTTCATTAATAGCTTAGCTCACTTTCTTTGAACCATCAGAATTTTTTCTTCACTCACGGATAAAAGGAAAAGTATACCAAGATGAGCCAGTTCAACAAAGATCACTATTTCTGTTTCATGTTTGCACAATGCTGTCATCATTAGGTTTACAGAAAACAACATTTGCCACATAATGACATTTGGACAAAAATAGATCACATATACTATATTCCATAAAATGATAATACCTAGAGACACTATAATTTTTTTCAATTTAAATATACGTCATGACATTTAAACAATGAATGAGTCACCTTATGACTCATTTACTAAGATGACTCTAATATAATACTTTACCCAGTTTCCCTTTCACCACCAGAAATGCACTAAAAATAATTTCTCATTATTTAGTTTGCCTATCCACAACTTTTATGTCTTTTCTTTAATATTTTAGAACAAAGCTCTAAATTACCACCAGAATTCTCTTTGTTATTGTCTTTTCTGTACTAACCATACATAATCAGCAGTTTATCACCTCTTCTCTGAGTCTAAATTTCTCTATTAAAGTTTTCTGAAACAACAATTACCCTACAGAATTTTTCTACAAATTCTCTTCAATGTCAATTATTTTAAATGATGTTCACAACATCAAATCAACTGAAGAACTCACATAGTACTGTTGCCCTTTGCCGTAGAGTCAGCAACCACAAAACTGCTTCCCTAATGAGAGGCACATGCTTCCAGGTGGCACACATCTACACACATCAAGAAATCTGGTGAACATACTGGGATCACATCACCCCTCGTTTGTGGTGTAGCTTGTTGACAATATGTACCTACAGTAGTTAACTTGGTCCCATCGTGCAATACCAGATTTGGCCAAAAGTAAGTCTTCGCAGTGCCATTTCCTTCACAGACCTCGATAGCTAGATCCATTCGCCAACCAGTGTTTTACCTGGAAGCACACACTAACGCTACCACTCTTGGGCCTTAACTCTCCAGTTGTGCCATTGTGTAGCGCTGCTTCTGGCCTTTCCATGCAGGTTCACCCTGCTTGCCTATGATCTGCCACAGCCCTTTCTCAAATAAGGGAATCTTAAAGGAAAAAATTAAGAAATCTTAAGAAATAACATCTAGTTTGGTAAATCAAGCCATTTAGTTTTAATAAAATTGGTTAAGTTGGTAAATATAGAGATAAGAATGAAGATCATCTCTAAACTCTGGCTCTTATTGGTTATGAAGATATTTATAAGGTTCAGGTTGATATTATGAATGATTCAGTAAGATATCAATGAGTTTAAATGATGTAGAAATAATCCAGAAGCTTTTTTTCCCAACAAAAATGTTTATGTTAATGGACCTAATGTGCGTTTTGCTACCAAATATTCAGCTATATCTGCCCTACCAAAAAATAAAGATGTGTGTTAAAAGACACAAGTCATTGAGATCTTAAGAAATGCTTCTCCATTTTGATTTGTAGAGTAAAATCACCACACATGATCTAAATAACCATATCTGGATTATAACTCTAATTTATCTGGATTATAACTCCATATGAGTAGTTTTAAAAGCTCTTCAATGTTTGCTGTCAAAATGGAGAATCATTTCTATAGGCAGTGAAATTAAAGCAAGAGGTACAAGATCTGATACAGAGGAGGAAAGGAGTTTTAAAAAAAGGGAGTAGGAAAACAAAACGAAATAATAACACTCTTGACAAATAAAGCAGGTAGGCATTCAACCTAGCCTCTTCACTAGCCCCAGAAAATTTTACTTAAATTCACAGGCAAGTGAAACAGTCCATAAGAGGAACACTTAATTGTCTTTGCCTGGAGACATTTAACAATTAGAAAAGAGTGAATTAAAAAAAATTACCTTCTTTGGAAAATCTTCTTGTGATTTTTAAAGGTGTATGTAGATGTATTGGTAATGTCAATGAATAGAAATGAGAACAAAATAAGTTTAATAGACTTTCCTGACAGTCAGGCTCGGCTAAACCCGTGCACGCTTCCTCTTGCACATATCTGGTGGTTGTCAGGAGGTTCTGAGTTGTAAAATTCCAGGTGAGGAGGGGAAGTCAAGTTGCAATCACAAAGCATTTCTGTGTAAGCCTAACCATTAAGGAGCCTACAAAGGTCTGAGAGGAAAGGGAAGTGATTTGTTTCAACCTTTTCTTTCACTCAAAATAAAATTTCATTTTCATATCTATTTGTGTATTTGTAATTTTGCATTCTTTTCCTCAATGAGGATCTTTTATATAGATTAAGCTTCTGCTTCTACAAAACCTGGACCCAGTCTTGCTCAAAGTTGACTTTGCCTGCAACATAAATAAATTATAATGCATACATGAAAGCATGAATCTTAATTCGGATTAGTTTCTCACACATGCTTTATGAAAACAAATTATTTGTGCAGTCAATGAAAAAACCAACAACCCTGAAAGTTCCAATGAGTACAGCAAAAAGAAAAGCTCATTTCTTTATCCTGTAGTCAACTCTTACATTAAAAAAAAAAAATATGCATGGTTGATGTTTTGCTAAAACTGGGTTATCCATATAGTATCTCTTCTTTTATATGGATATTTTTATCATGAGCGCTTAAGCTCCTTAGTCAAGTTTGAATATTTATTAGGAATTCTAAACTTTTGAACACTACTTTCCTACACCCACTGATACCTAGATAATGTGTCCCAGTCTACAAGAAATCATCACACATCATCTGCTGTGGAACTCATTGTAAGTCAGCATAGCAAGCATCTGAAGCACATTGTGAAAATGCCAAATTTATTTACTCTGTTCAACTATCTGTCAAATGAACACTCAATTCTTTGTTCTTTAAAGAGAAAACAAACACTATACATATATATATATTTTTTTTCTTTTATTCTTTATTTTTTTAAGGAGGCAGGATCTCTCTCTGTAGTCCATGCTGATCCTGAAGTATGTGATCCAGGCTCACCCAACTCTTGGCAATCCTCCTGCTTCAGCCTCTGAAGCACTGGTATCAAACTATATATATATATATATATATATATATATATATATATATATATATATGTGTGTGTGTGTGTGTGTGTGTGTGTGTGTGTGTGTGTGTGTGTGTGTGTGTGTGTGTGTGTGTGTGTGTGTGTGCTTTAAATACTTAGCCCAGAATCCAAAACATGCTCACAAAATCATAGTGAGGTTTTTTTCATTACCTTGGGACAAAAATTTGGCCCTTTTTGTTTAAAAAAAAAAAATGTTTTAAACCTTGCTTGTCTGTCTAAACATATTTATTACACACTGACCTTTTTTTTTCACACTAGCTTATATTTTGTCTCGTGGCATGCCTAGCCATGATAAGTAAGAGTTAGGGGCTGGAGGAATGGCTCAGAGGTTAAGGCACTTGTCTAATAAGCACATAACCTTGAGTTCGATTCCCCAGCACTACATAAGCTGGGCGTGGTGGCATACTTTTGTAATCCCAGTACTCTGGAGACTGAGGCAGAATAATTGCCAAGAGTTCAAGGTCAGTCTGGGCTTCACAGCAAATTCAGGAACAGCCTGGGATATAAAATGAGACCCTGTCTCAAAAAAAAAAAAAAAAAAGAAAAAAAAAGTTTCAGCTACAATGTCACTAGTCTAATAGTAGTTAACTGCCCACTATATATTTGACTATAACCATGTTATATTTTATATTTAAAAAAAGAAAGCACTTTTGACATGTAACAATCTTTGTAGGGTTGTAGCAATTTTATCACATTATGAGAAAAGCAATATAATTTTGTTTTTTCTATTCCTTTTCAAATTTTAAAGTATGCTCTTTTTTATTTCTGTAATCCCATAGAATACAACTGATATTTGCCTTAAAGCACATAGCTTATATTCACTTTACTCTTCTGAAAAGACCCTTGAACTTTAAAGATGACTTTGATTTCTGAAACATGCCTGATTTCCAGTAAAACAGCACAATTAAAATTTTGAAACATTTTGGGCTAGAGGCTTGGTGATTAGAGTGCCTGTCTATGAAGCACAAGGTCATAGGTTTGATCCCTGTGCACCACATGATACCTGGGTATGGCAGAAGACATCTGAAATCCCAGCAAAGGGGCACAGAGGCAGGAGAAATACCATGAAGTCTAGGCCAGCCTGGGCTATATATTGAGTTCCTGATCAGTCTGGACAAAAGAAAGAAACCATGTCTCAAGAGTAAAATAAACTAAAAATACAGCAAAACTCCATTATACTTTAGTTTTTAAATAGCAAATGTAGTCATGAACAGAGAAATATTGAAATACTAAGAAATGCAATTAGACTAAAACATTAAGTCTTTAAGTATCACATGATAAATGTTTTCAAAGAATAGTACCCTGGTAAAAGTTTGCTTCGTCATAATATTCAGAGTAATTGTTCTTAACTGAAAACAACTGTTTTTTAGGAGACTTGAGAAATGTAAAACGGGTAGAGTAGGTTACACAGAAATAGGGATATAATGAATATTTACTTGCCAAACATAATTTGACAAAACATTGAACTTTCATCTTTATGGGGGAAAAATAATTAGACATTTAAAAACTATCCTTTAATACATGCCTTCAGAAATAAACTGATTATTTAAAAGTTTACACTTTGAGGTAGAGCCACATTTAACTAACCCGGTAGGGCTCCCCACCATCTTCCCCACCTCCCATCCCAGGAGAAAAGTACAACAGGAGACTTTGTAAAATGGAAAGGCATCCCCTGTTCTTGGATAGGCAAAATAAACATAGTTAAAATGCCTATACTGCAGAAACTGATATATAGATTTAATGCAATTCCTATCACAAAACCTACAAGTTTCTACAAGCAACTTGAAACAACAATTTTTAAATTCATATAGAACTAAAAGAGACCAAGAATAGCCAAACAATCCTGAGCTACAAGACCACGGCACGAGGCATTACAATATCAGTCATCAGGCTGTACTATAAAGCAACAGTTGTAAAAACAATTTGGTACTGGCACAAAAACAGACAGATAGACCAGTGGGACAGAATTGAAGATGCAGAGACAAACTCAAATACCCTCAATTACTTAATCTTCGACGAAGGAGCCAAATGCATACAATGGAAAAAGGACAGCCTGTTCAACAGATGGTGCTGGGAAAACTGGACATCCACATGTAGAAGAATGAATTGAGCCATACACTTATCACCATGCACCAAAATCAAATCAGAGCAGATCAAAGACCTAAAAGACATTAAAGGTGAAACATTGATCCTCCTAGAAGACAAATTAAGCAAATATCTAAAAGACAGAGGTGTAGGCAAAGACTTCCTTGACAAGACACCAAAAGCCAAAGAAATTATCCCCATCGTTAGCAAATGGGATCTTGTCAAATTAAAAAGTTTCTGCATAGCACAGGAAACTATCAACATTGTAAAAAGAGAATCAACAGAGTGTGAAAAAATATTCACCACCAATATCTCAGATAGGAAGCTCATACCTAGAATATACAGGGAGCTGAAGAAAAGTTGAAGAGGCAGTTCACTCAGAAAGAAGTTCAAATGGCCAATAGATACATCAAAAGATGCTCAACATCTCTAGCCATAAAAGAAAGGCAAATCAAAACAACACTAAGATACCATCTCACTCCAGAGAGAATGGCTTATATCAACAAGTCAAATAGTTATAAGTGCTGGGGAGGCTGTGGGGAGAAAGGAACCCTCCTGCACTGCTGATGGGAATGTAAATTCATACAACCACTCTGGAAAGCAGTATGGAGATCTCCCAGAAGACTGAAAATAAATATCGCCTTCGATCCAGCAACACCCCTCCTGGGAATATTTCCAAAAGAGGTCAAAACAACACATAACAGAGATACAGGTATACCCATGTTCATAGCAGCACAACTAACAATAGCTAAAATATAGAAGTCATCAAAATACCCATCAACAGACCTATGGATACACAAACTGTGGTATTTATACACAGTGGAATACTATGCATCTATAAAGTCCAACAGCATGGAGATTTTGCGGGCAAATGGAAGAAACTTGAGAACATCATGCTTAGTGAAGCAAGTCAGAAGCAGGTGAAACATTGAATGGTCTCTCCGATATGAGAAACCCAGATCACAACTATCTCGTGGAACTTAAAGTGAAAAACAAAGTGAACCAAGGGGGTAGGGTGAGGAAGGATGAAGGGGTGGGTAGGGGGAGGGACAAAAGGAGAGTGGGAAAGTACTTGATGAGATATATATGTGCACAAAATGCTCAACTTCATTGTAAACCTTAAATTTTGTGCTTATACATATCAACAAAATGGGGGAAAAGTTTATGCTTTGACAGTTGCCATGGTAATGGGCAATAAAGGAAGCTAAACATCGGTTTATCAATACTAGAATCTCACAGTCTACAGTGTACAGGAGGAGCCAAAGGTCAGTCATCACTTCAGTACACTAAGTGCATGATTAAGGTACAAGGCTTTGTTCAAACAAAAATAGATCATGGCATGCAATTACAAACAGAAAGAACATTCATTCATTTGTTAGCTGGTACTCTATTTCTGACATAAGATCACTTGCCTTTAGACCTAGTTATATGTTTATCCAACAAGAACTCAACTGCCACCATTTGAATCTACAGAGAATGACTGTCTTACATGCTACATGATGGAACTAAAAGATAGAGGAGAGGCAGGGATCTTTGAATGCACAGAACGGAATGCATGATGATCACATATCATCAACACACATCACAGAATGCAGAATGCTAACATAGTTCATCACGAAGCCAAACACTTTAAATTCAAGTCTTCTCTATAACCCAAAGATGTTCATGCCGAAAATAAATTGACTAAAATTTACTTCAGAATAAGAGCAAAGTTTCAAATTCAATGTCCTTTTTAAAATAATGACATGAACTTAACAAAATGATTAAGAACTCCTGTGACTTGGTTTAAAGAGAGAAAAATGATAAGGGTTTGTGATCATCTATACAATTTATTATTGCTGAGTTAAGAGGAATGTGCTTATTGTAGGGCAGAGACCACATACTTAAATATAGGCTAAGTATTTTCACCTATTAAAAACAAAAACAGACAACTGTAATTTGTTTCTGGTAATTATACCCAAGCCTTATTTGTTTTTTTATAAATGGTAAATTATCCTCAAACAACTCAGTACTTAAAGGAGCAGCCACTGGAGTCATGCTGCTTGGTCCTGCTCCAACACTTTCTGGCTCTGTGGCCTTAATCAGTGCCAGAGAGTTTCCTGTTCCACAAATTCTTCATCTTTATAATAAAGATATTCATATTATATACTTTGTAGAGTGGTAAGGAATAATAAAAATATTCCTGACATGTAAATTCAAAATTATTATGACCTCAAGTATTTGTTCTATCACTGTTTCAGGACTATTAGCCCTACTAATGTAACATCACGGCAATTAAACTGCAAATATTGCTGAGTGTGGACAAGGATCATCTTTCTACTTAGTTCAATAATTGAAACACTTCTTTATAAAGTACAAATATCAATAATTACTCTTTTCAGACTATTTTAAGTAAGATTTCAATCAATACCTGACAACCTATTTTCTTATAAAAGGACTGGCTATTCAGAGAATTAAAAAATAAAGCATAAATGAATTGCCAGTGAGTATTACTATTCATGAATGTGTAATTTTTTAACTGCAGACTTTGTTTCTAATACTTAATATATTTTTAAAGAGTAGGTTTACTTAATGCAGATTTTAGTAAGTGTTCAGCTACAGACATACATCTTGTATTGAGGTAAATAATGTTCAACTATCAGATTCCTTAGGGCAGTTAATGAGAAAAGGAATATCAAACACAAACAGATAACACATATCTAGTATCTACATACTAGACCTTGTACCCTCTTGTAGGTTCACAGGCCCATGGAACCCGGAAAGTCATAAAATCCTGATTTTAGAAAGTATGAGTGTTGTTTATTTGAATGTGTCTCCTCAATTCCATATGTTAAAATTCTAACGACCTAGTTGATAGTACTGGGAGGCCAGGGCCCTGCAGGAAGTGACTAGGTATTAAGGTCCAGCACAATTCATAATGGCCAAGATATAGAATCAGCCTCGATGCCTACCAACAGATTAGTAAATGAAAGGTCATATATCTGTGTTCTATTGAGTATTAGTCATCCTTAAGGAAGAAACTGTGTCATCTCAAGAAAGTGAATAGAAGTGAATATCAGGTCAAATGAAATAAATCAGATTTAGACGGATAAGTGTCACGTTTCCCGAAATGCAGAGTTTTGAAGGATTAAAAAAAAAAAAAAGTTAAGATGATAGTAGAAGGAATACTGTTAAAGAAAAAGGAGATCAATACAGGGGTGATGTAAGGGAGGTGGACGAGGGTGGATTTGATCAAAATATGTTATAGGCATGTATAAAACATCAAAATGAAATAAAATATTTCATAAAAATTAACAGACAACAGTACACATATGTGTAGAAGAGAAGTATTACTCAAAAGAAAAAACTAAAGAAAATCAATAAATAAATAAACAAAACAGACCTAGGGGAATTTCTGTGGTTTGGATCTGGTGAGTCTCCCAAAAGCCTTGTGTACCTAGCAATACTGTGGACTGTTGAGAGGCGGAGAGGGAAGGGGTGCTGTGCGTGGCTTGACTGGAGGGGTGTGTGTTGGTTCTGCACTTCCTCCCAGACTTGGCTCTGTTCTGCTGACTCGGGGAGCTCTGTCTCCACCTCTGGATCAGTCCCAGCCCTGCCATTGGATTTCCTCATTTCCCAGCCACTCATCTGTGAATGAACTGTGATCTGAAAATTTGAGAGAAAATAAATTTTTCCTTCCTAAAATTATAAATGACTGGTCCCAACAGTGAAGGAAGTAACTAAACAAGAACGTTTTCATTCACCCTTCCTGCCAAGTACGAATGCAAAAAAAAAAAAAAAAAAAAAAAAAAAAAAAAAAAAAAAAAAAAAAAAAAAAAAAAAAAAGCATTATCAAAAAAAAATCAACTAAGAAAAGTGCCTTCACAAGGCATCAAATTATCTGACAGCAACTGAATCTTAGATTTCCCTGCCTCAAGTAAGAAATGCATATATATATATATATATATATATATATATATATATATATATATATATTTATAATTTACCCAGTTCATGGCATTTTATGATAGCATCCCTACAAAGTAGGACTACTGATATCCTGTCCAGGTAAACACTAAAGACTTTCTGTTGTCTTTGTTGATAAGTATAGAGAATAAAGCACTCACTAACTGCAGTTGCATGTAAGTTCATAGACATTGTACTTAATTTGCTCCTGTAAAAAGAACACATCTAGCACAGCCACTAGAAATTAGAATTGCATGGACACAGTGGTTATATTTATGATATTCCAGTGTTTGGCTTTACAAACCAAACTGGCAGAGTAACACATGTACCTTTCAAGTCTGATAGGGGCACAAGTACATGCAATCTGAGTATGAAAGACTTACTTTAATTTGGTATTTTGATAAAGAGAAGTCGTAGGTTCTAGAGCTCTAGTTGTTTTGTTGCAATCATCATCCTATAATAGCCCCCTGCATTTTTTCAGGAAGTAAATATAATTATTTTGTCAGCATGTTACAAATGACCTAGGTTTAAACATTGAGAGTTGGGATTTGGCACAGCTGGGACACAGAAGCAATACCCCGTCTGGTGTTTTCCATTCACTGTTACTTCATGTGTCTCGCCACCCTCTTTTCCATGTCACTTCCAAGTACACCAGCCATTCTCCTATCAGGTGTACCTGTTATTTCTAATCTAACCCACTATTCCTAACATTATAGTATATGCTAATTTTCAGAAACATCATCTAAAAATGCCTGACCACCCTCTTTACCTCAAAAAACCCTAAGATAATGAATGACTGTAGTATGCTATACATTTCTGATAAATGTAATACCTGAGGATAATATAATGATGAAAAATATAAGCACTTCAACATTTACATTTGCTTTACTCCGAACAAGAGCTTATACAATAATTTTTAGAAACCACACTGCTTTTAAAAGTTCTAACTAAATAGCATATTCTTTGCACTGACATTAGTAATTTATAAGAGATTCAGAGAAAGTAGACACATTTCTATTTTAAGGTAGATTTAAAAGTATGTTATAAGTGTGTGCAGAATGAATCTCCAACATGCAGATTTTAAAAAAAATACGGAGGGAAAACTATTATCTCAAAATAGAAAATTATGTTATTTCCTCTTTTGAAGCACAAAAACTTAACTTGCATCTTCTCTGGACACCAATAGGTTTATAGACAATATACTGTCTTGATCAAAATGAAGAAAAAACATGATTTGGGCTCAGAAATTGCAGAAAGAATTAGGCAACATCCTGAAGGCTTAAGAGCTTTATTTCCTTGTGACCGTAGACAATTAACAAAGCACACTGACAACTTTGGGTGAAAGGAATACATAAGTGTTATTATTAACATTTTTTAAAACAACAACAAAAACTTCTAGACCCTAAAACTCAAGTGTTACAATTCATATTTTTATGTCAGTGCATTTACTAGTGTAGTTAAATGAAATGACATTTGATCTGGCGACCAATGAACTTGTGTCCAAGTTCTGGCTTTCCATCTCATAAAATGTATTTATTAGTCCTTGATTTGACTTTGCTACAATTATTACTGTTAAGATAAAAATGGTGTTTAGTAGGTCATATTAAAACCTGCATATTCAATTTTATTATATTTATATATATATATATAAACACACATATGTACTTGTGCATTTGCCTGCATGAATATAAATAGGGGTGTGAATATATATATATATATATATATATATATATATATATATATATATACACTTATATTTGTATACATGAGTATATTATATTTTAGAAAACAATTTATAAACTTTCAATTGCTGAGTGTTTATTTCGTTTTTCTCATTAAATACTCATTAGAAGCCTTACAGAAGTCTGACTCTGTGTTAAGATTTAGTTACACAAAGGGAAAAAAAAATGTAGCTTCAGGATGCACTAGTAAAGTTTGAATACACACACACACACACACACACGTATTAACAAACAAATAAATAAATGCTGCCAATCTGTCTCAAGGTGTAGGGCAGAATTCTGCATACTCATCCCCTTTCTAAAAAAGGCAGAAGAAGAAGACCTGAATTCATCCTTTGATGGGTCCATGTTGGACACCATCCAAAACCTAAACTCACTTTTGTAAAGGACCTTGTAACAATGCTGTCTTATCTTCACGGTAAACACACAAAACAGATTGCAGAAAGCTGAGGCTCCTCTTTACTAATATTTAAAAATAATAAAGTTTCCACCTGTCTATGTTATTTCCTAATTGAATTTAAAAAATTCTTTGTCCTATTTGTAGCATATTTTATGCATTTTTCCCTCAATTGACTACTAAGTACATTAAACAGCTCTTACTCATCCTAGTACCTAGATGACTATATGAATGATTAAGGGAGCAAATCATATTAAAGACTGCAGAAATCCAATGATGCAACAGAAAATTTAAGATTGGAATCTTCCCTGTGAAATGCTTGAGATAGTGTTCCTGGATCAAGAGAAATCTTGGATGCCTAATACTTTCCTCAGTCTGAAAGAAAACTATGTTGTACACAATGTGTGCACATTAGTGTAGGTTAACTTTAATTGGTAGAGTAAAAAGAATGCAGGCTGTGAAGTAAAGCCACCTGGGACTGGGATCCAAATAATTCATGCTTGGGAGAGAGCTCTCAGAGCCTCACCTTTTCTTTGCAACCTAGTGAGACCAAAATTGGCAATCAGGGGCTTTTATTCTCAGCTATGAGCTTTAGTCAGGACAGTGCAAGGCTACTTGCAATATTACCATTAAAATATTTTTCTTGATTTGTATAAACAGTGTTTTTTACTACTATTTTTCTTCTATGACATTTGGGCTTTCCTACTGCCTAAGTAATAATTGAAACAAAGATGAAAGAAGCATTTTCACATTCTTAATTTGACATATTTATAAATATAATTATTGATATTAAATTTATACCTTATTCCCTATTGGGGCAGCAGACAAAAAGGGAATCTAATTCTCAAAGTAACATTAGCAGTATATTATCATATACGCATACCTGGAGAATACCTCCTTTGAAGGGTTAAGCAACCAGCTCAAAATGTTTCTTTATATGTTGCATAAATACAATGATTTTTGTCATTAAAAAACTACTTTCTATATTTTAACATATACAGAATATCGTTTAATTACATGAGTATTTATGTGATACTTTCTCCAGTGTTCAATGTTTGTGCCACCTAGTTATATCTTTTAAAATGGGTATATTATAAAAAAAAGTTATAAATTGAGGATAGAGGCAAGTGTCATAAAATATATCTCATACCTGGTGCTTATATAAAGATTTTTAGAATAATATTATAACACTGAAAATGATCTCATAAATTGTATTCCAAAATTAATTTCCTCTTAATTAAACTTGCCTTAGTATCCACAAAGCATTGTTGTGCATCTTCAAGACACAAAGAGAATGAATGCATACTCTGTTCTGTAAGGAATTCATAATTTAGTTAGAAAGGCAGAAAACTTCATGAAAAGTACACTCAAGGTGACATATAATTGTCAAATGAAGGCTTAGAAAGAATATTAAACCTAGGAAGGGCAGCCTATATCAAAAAAGTGTATGTGGAATTTAGAAATGTGAACCTTTTTATCTTAACTTAGAAATCTGTGCACAGGAGTCTAGCTTTACTGAATCCTTGGCTAAGGAAAGTACTTTGCTATGAAAATGGATGAAAAATTCCACTGATATAGCTTAGAACAGAGTTTTCAAAGATAAATGATCCTAGAGATATTAATTCATCAATTCTGACCTGATGCATTACTCTACCTACAGATACAGTAATTAATCTTATTTTTGTAAACTTCATAGGTGTCAAATTATTAATATTTTTATTAAAAATACAGTCTATATTCAAATGCAATATTAATAACTGAATCCTAGACATATGACTTCCTGCCTTCTAAAAGTTCACATAATACTGGTAAAAATGTACATGACTATGATATTTACATTATAAATTTTCAGTCTGAGTAAAAAATTTAGTCATTACTGATAATTCTATATCTTAAATTCAGTGCTTCATCAGAGTTGTAAACAACTCTGTTATTGTTATTTCTACAATAATGCCTTGTTACAATAGTTCTGACTGCTTAAGATTATGGATCCAGTCTAGAAGTAGGTAACGTTCTAAAGTCTATTGTTCCACAACTTCCTGCATGTTTCTATGTTCCTCTTTCATTCCAAGTTCTTTATCACTTCTTTGTCAGAAGCAGACATGACTGAGGACTGAATAACAATAAAGCTAGATTCTAACTACAGATATCAAATTTAGTGTTTGTATCTGTCCTTATAGGCTAACGGGTTTTTAACTAGAGTGTCTTGATATACTAGCTTATCAATAATTTGCTAATAGTAGCAACCAACTTGAATTAAAAGTTAGTGTTTAACGAAAGAGTTCTAGCATCTCTTTTAATTTCTTGCACTTGAATATGTTTCTTCAAAGTGAGTAGGAAGAAAAAAAAGTACAGAGGAAACAATTCATGACATTGAAACTAAACTTTCCTACGAAGGTTTCGGCTTCATGTAAATGTCATTGTCTTGTGTGTTGAGTCACAACCTTTGAGATAAATTAAAGAAAAACTTTCCTTTTTAAGATCTACTTTATTTTGTCATTGCTATGAAGAGTAATTTGGCCTTCATACTGGATAAAATATGTGAGGTTCCCACAATGTTTGGTCAGTTTTCAATATTAAAATTTTCATAGTTGGTTCATTTACAAACACAGTCTCATCTCAGAAATTACCCATGGGACACTATGAGGTCTCTCAAAATAATTTAAAATAGTATTAACCATGTAATCCAGTAATTTCACTTCTAGGCATATATACAAAGGAACTAAAATCTACATGTCAAAGTTAATTCACTACTCCTGCATTCACTGAGGCATTGTTCACAAAAAGCAGAGATAGGGAAGCAATGTAAACAGCCATCAACAGGTGAATGGACCAGAATAAATGCTACTTATTCAGAATGAGATGCAATTTTAACTTTAAAATAAGGGATAGTCTGATCCTTGCAACAACATGAATGGGCCCAGAGGGCACCATGCCATGCTAAATAAGAGTCTCAAGCTAGCCCTGGTGGTGCAGTTCTGATGTCCCAGTATTCTGCAAGTCTGAAGTAGAAGGATCACACGTTCAAGTGTAGCCTGCCTAACTCAGTAACTTAGTGAGACCCTATCTTAAAATCAAAAATAAGGTCAAGACAAAGGCATTGAACCTGATTTGTAATACTACAAAAAATACCCCCAGAAATACAAATATAACATAATCTCACTTCTTACAAGTAGAATTTAATGACAAATTCACCGAAATAGAGAACAGAGTGCTGAGTAGCAAGGGGATAGTGTTGGAAATGGGCAGATGCTGATCAAAGGATATGTTCCAGACAGCAGGAATGTGCTTTATGATTTATTGCACAACCAGATGACTACAGTCAGTAATATTATATATTTCAAAATAATTAAGAAAGCAAATCTCAAATGTCTCACCATGGAAAGGATGAGAGGTGAGACAATGAATATGTCAACACTTTGATTGGAACATGCCTCATTGTGTGTCTCAAGACATCATATTGTCATAGATTTAAGATTATAAATTTGAATGCAAATATTACTGAATTAAAGGTTTATTTAAAAACTAAAAGAAATGGCACTTCCCTGTTGTCAATAATCAAAAGTCTACCCATGAACATCTATCCAGTGAACCAAGCCTTAGTATAGACTAGCCATTTCAAGTGAAGAATGGAGAGAACGGATCTTTCTGTTTCACCTACCCCTTCCTTCACACACATCTGTCCTATAATGACTGCTCTAAATCAAAGGAGTGGAGGCCAAAGCAAACCAGGGAAGTTCTTAGTTGCACAGGTACTATCACAAAATGTCACTATAGGCCTAATCCAACAAGTCATTGAGAGCTTTTGTGGTCCCTTTGCAGGCTTCTTTGGCTGTACCCCCTGCAGTGCCCAATACCTTTCCCTGACAGCTTGCTTCCCTCTTAGCTATAATCCCCTAGGTGTCCATTTCATGCCTGAACTCCAGAACTCAGTGTCCCTGATCCTCCTCCTGGAGTCCTGCCAGGCAGAACTTAAAATGGGCTAAGTGGTGAAATTTAAAGCCCGGAACCAACTCCCTTCAAAGAAATCACTCCTCATACTCTTTTCTCACTCTGCTTTCTTTCTCAGACCTTTCATTATGAACATTCAAGGCCTCTAACTTATTTTTCTTAGGTGATTTGTATTTTAGTCTGGTGTCTCACTTTGGGATTTTGTAATTCTAGAGTGATAGCACCTGTCTAAACTTCCAATTTTCACATGCTGTTGCATTAATACTGGTCATTTCGATACTAAGCCATGCCAGTTAAGTCTCTAAATAATGATAGGTAAGATCATTTTAGTACACAGATTTCCCTTTATTTTAAAATATAACATATAAGTTCTTTTTGAAAAGAAATGAGTACACATATACAAACATGCATTCCATAGTTTTATTCAGATTTAAGATATTTCTTTTCCTCCCTGCTTTCTACCCTCCTAAACCAACTAGGAATCAATATGCAGATGCCAGATTTACAGGCGCTCTCAGGATGACAGATCGATAAAGAACTCCATTGAAAAATGTTTGCCTGAAGGAGGAGAATATAAACTTTTTCCTTAATCTCTATAAGGCTTTGCTCCTAGGACCAAGCACTTCTCTTTTGGTGTCAATAGTACTGAGTTTTCTGACTGCTTTTTCATGTCAAAGGCACTCTTCAAATATGTACTTAATTAAGCCTCTCTTTTAACAGAGGTGGCCCCGTTCTGATCCCCCAGCCTCTCTCCCCTATCTCCTGCGTGGAGACTTTTCTTTGAAGTCATGCAGGAGAGAGGTGCCGGGATGAAGGAGAGAAGAACAGAGCCAAGGGCGCTTGTAATGAACTTTTGATGGAAAAGAAGTTTAGATTAATTCAGCTATTCTAGCTACCCTCTATTTAGAATTCTTATAAAAGGAAATACAGAAAGATAATGAATTAGATTTCGTTAGCTCTGAAAGGACTGCCATTTAAGTGCATTTGTGAACATCCTGTAGATTCCCAAAGATTTAGAGCTCTGCAAACTTTCACTTTTATTGCTCTTATTTTGTATTATCCCTGGACTCTTTATGTTTATTTCTTATGATTGCCTTGAAAGGCACAGCTGGAACTTGACTTATTAAAAGGTACTTGTTTGTCTCCTGAGATTGATTCTCGGAAGGAGAGTCCATGATCATTTGTTTTTATGTGTATTATCATGACTACAATTTTGGAAATAGATGTTGATCATTTGAGAAAGTGTTTTCTGACTGCTTACAATACAGAAGCAATTTCAATAGTAGAATTGAATCCAATGTTACTATACAGTAGCTGCCAAATAATTCATTTTAATTTCTTATCTCTAGTATCTTAGTCATTTCCCAGAAAATTATTTCCTTAGGTTGCTTATTTAAAGGTTTACAAAAAGATTCAGCTAATACTCTCCACACAAATAACTTAGTGGTCATAAGTTTCATAATTATAGTCACTTTTACTCCATGGTATTCTTGTTGAGGCACGCTGAATCTTCTTTGGGACATTAAATTTCACAGGTTGGCTCATGTTGTGTTATAACAAAAATCATTTTGATTTTTCATCCATTGCAGACAGGATATAGAGGTAAATAAGAGACATATTGCACACTTGATTTCCAATTTACGTGAACTTATTAAAAGAACAGTTGTGTCATTTTTTAAATGTTTGTATCATTTTCCAGGTCACAGATACTCTGTTCAAGAGTGAAATTGTCCTTACTAGACACTGATTTCATTTCTTGTGATAAGTTAATAAGCTTATGCTCCAAAGTGTCAAGGTTCAACTATGTAGAGATTTTTACCTAAAAAAAAAAAAAAAACTTGTGTATATTTACTACGTTTTTAGGAATTCCTAATCTACATCACCCAAGAGGAACTTTGGATTATTTTTTGTGCTAAGTTACCTTCTAAGTTATTTAATTATGCTTAAATCTACTGGAATATTCACAAATATCAGACTTGTCTAAATTTCTATTATTCAGTCAGTCCAATCTTTTTATGCATTCAATTAAAAATGAAGTCACAATAATTTATCAGATTATTCTAGTTAAAGGCATTTACTTCCTAATGACATTTGTGAAACAACACACAATTTTACTCACCAATACCTGAATTTTGCATTTAAACAATATAAAATTTAAATTTGTTATGCTTAATAATATTACCTGCTTGAATCATTTTAGATTAAAACTTCTGGCAGATATGAAACCTGCATACCTGAATCACATAGTATCTAATATTAAATCAGGAGAATAATTTCAATTTTGGCTGTCTATAGAACAAAGTCTTTCCATCCTTATTTTTGTATCACTTGCATGCTATTTATTACTAGCCAATAATCAAGATACTGTTATGCACACAGTATTCAAAAATTATTATAAAGACCCCCAAAGAATTGATTATCATCTTCCTGTCTAAAACACTCTCTTCTCAGTTCTCCAGAGCTTCGTACTTGCTACCCAGGTGTCAGCTTTGCATGATCATCTCAGAACATAATTTGGAGGCATCTTATCTAAAATTTCTTTCTTTGCTGAGTCATTATTTTATGACATATTTTCGTTTCCATCACAGTGTCAACGTTTGGAAAATTCTTTTTACTTGTTTACTTGCATATTTTCTCTCAGCTAATTGAAATATGCCCTCTACATGAAAGCACGCTTGTCCAACATCCATCTGTGGGATGGTTGAATAACAAACTGAACAAGTTTCATTCTTGTCTTTTTAAAACCAGGCTGAACATAATAACCCATACAAATGCTCAGAGCAGAGTCGATGACATGAGACTGTGAATACTGGCAGTTATTTGAAACATCTAGGCAAAGGAGGTGAAGGTCTTGACAAACACCAGGTCTCTTCCTGACCTCTACATGTAAGTAGCTCTGTCTGAAAGCACCCCTGTGTAATGTTAGAATTCTCAGCATACAGTAGGATAGAGTTTGCTTATACAAGGAGTCAAGTGAATAACTTGCCCTGGGGAGATGTGAACACCAATGTTTATTCACCCCAGATAGGGCACGGCGAAGGGCCAAAGGAACAATAACACTATAGCCTAATTTGTCAACCCAGTAAATGTATTGGAGCCACTTACAGGTCTATGGGTGTCTCAAAAGGCAGCCACATCACAGAAAGCCCATCTTGGCATAGATGACAACAGACTCCTGGAAACTGCTCCCTGCCACTCCTTCCTTCTCCGGTAGTGCTCTTCTGCTAGGTGGCTCACGATGGGGGCTTCTTTCTCTAGGCAGCTACAGCTCTTCTTTCTTGCTCATTTGCTTCTTTTTGTGTTGCTGTGTCTTGTCCTGTGGCCCTCAAACACTCTGGCTCAGGGACATGTGCCACCTTCCTTACGACATACATTGTGAGCTAGAGCCGACTGAGTTTAGGGTGTTCGCCACACACCAGAAGATGCCCTCCTCAAGCTGCACCTGTGGGCGATAACTGCACAGCTGCATGCGCAGGTGATGACCAGGCTCCTGGCCACGAGGCTCCATCCAGCTGCTCCTACTCTGCACACATTAGAGTCGTCCCACCTCACTACAGGAGGCTCACAGGACTTGCTCTACAGCAGCAGGGCTTGAGATTATTAAATATCCTGAATATCTTCATGTGAAATCAGCCTGAATTCAATAAGAATCAAACTGGGATATTGTGTTTTTACATGGTCACTGCTTAAATGAGCACCCCAAAAAAATCATCGTCTCAGTATAATGTTATTAGAGATAAGGTACTTGGGAGTTGACAAATTCACGAGTGTGAACACGTCAAAATGGGACTAGTTCTCTTACGAAAAACAGACTCCCGAGAATTCTCTCCTCTTTCCTCCAGTAAGCATTCGAACACCAGCATTGTGAAATATAGAGAAGAGCCTTAGCCAGAACACAGCCATGCTGGTATCCTGATGTCAGACTTCCACATCCAGAACTGTAGAAATAAATCGATCTTGTTCATAAACCACCCAGTCTAAAATATTTTGGTGTAGCTGCCTGTACTTCCTAAGAAATGGCCCCTAAATAAAAGACTGGATAGGTGGTAGGGGTTAAAACCAAAGGGGAAGCATAAAAATTAAAAATGTTTTTCAAAAACAATGTACTGCTAATGATAATTTTATATTTAGTTTATACTGATATTTAAATACTAACTTGTAGAGTAGAAAAGTCTTTTTTTTATAATTACATCAGAGAATTGAGAAGCTTCACCACAATGTCATGTACAAAAGCATTTTTATTTGTTCTGTATAAAGGAGGTGCAAGGCAAAGCATATCAGAGCAAAAAGTCAACTCCCATATGTGAAGTGTGTTTCTTAATAAATACCATGTCATGAACTGTCATTTTTAAGTCTATTTCTAAATATAACTTTCTGTTGCTCTATGACTTTAGTAACCCTTGATCTCCAAAAAAGAGCTGCCTAGCATCTTCTGATTTTTGTGACATTCTTGTGTTCTCATAAAAGGAGCCTATAGAGATTTTATGTGGATCAATCCAAAGTTTTAATGAACTTAATTTTGATTTGCTTATGCAAATTTCATATTATTACATTATTTGAAACTATCAGAAAGTATGAAATTATGGTTTGTGTTTCTACAAATATTTGCTAACCTACTGTCTGAAAGCACTGTGGTAGGCACAGAGGATTAAAAACAATGATTGATAGGAACCCTTCCTTTTGAGAAGTCAAAACCATAACTCTTTTTTAGAGAGAAAGCAAAGTTCACATGTAACTTTATTCTAACTGAAGGAGACAGTCACCAAAAAATTGAGGTAACTTTATATCTTGAATTATCTACTTAGTAAAGTCAAATTACCTTATTTAAAGATATTAAATTACATTTTTATTATCAACTATTTTTATCAGATAAAATACATTTTATATTTATATGCACTATTTTACTTTCTATTTGATTTAAAAATCCATATAGTAAGCACACATGCTATCATCAGTACATTTCAATGCTTCTACATGGCAGATGGATCAGACATAAAGCAGAAAGTTAAAGTACACTCAAAGTTTAAGATTTCATTGTCAAAACTCACAATTCCTCATATAGGAAAACATAGCCAGTCCTAGCAGGAAGTTCTCTTTGAAGTTTAAAAAGTCAATCCTGTTATCTTTTTATCTTGAAAATAATTCTAGAGACAACTAAACTCTTCTCAAAGAGAAAAAAGAAGAAAAAAATAAGTTTTGAGCATACTATCACCACCATTATTGTTGACTTCTGGACACTAAAAAGCAGTCCATTTTAATTATATATTTTGATGACTAATATATTTTTAATAGCTGAAAAGATATTCCATAGATATCTACTTAAGGTTTTTCTACTTTAAAATCCCCCATATTTCCATAGATGCTTCTGTACCTATATTCCATCCAATGCCTTGATTCCAGATACTTGTATTTCTAATAGACTCATTTAAAATTCAGTTCAAAACCACTATGACATCATAAGTTAATTCAGGAACGTGTGCCTAACATTCCTTGTAGGGTCACATTTGTCTCTAATAAAAGAAGCAAAGTGTGATGACACACCCCTGTCATCCCAGCACTATTGGGGTCTAGAGCAATAGGATCCCAAGTTTGGACCCAGCCTGGGCAATTTAGCAAGGCCCTGTTTCAAATTTAAAAAAAAGGATGTGGGATGGAAAACATAGTCAGTCTCAGCAGGAAATTTGGGAGTATAGCTCAGCAGTTATAACACTTGCCTACCAAGCCCAAGGTCCTAGATTTGGTTTCCTAGCACCACATAACTGAGGCATGGTGGCACACACCTGTAACCCCAGCACTCAAGAGACTGACTGCTAATTGTCTTGAGTTCAGGCCAACCTGAGCTACATAGTGAGTTCAGGACCAGAAAAGAAAGAAAGAAAGAAAGAAAGAAAGAAAGAAAGAAAGAAAGAAAGAAAGAAAGAAAGAAAGAAAGAGAGGGGGGGGGAGGAGGGAGGGAGGGAGGGAAAGAGCTCGGGATATAGCTTGGTTTGGTTTGGTATGAAGGCCCTGGGTTTAATCTCAGGTACAAATTACTTACTGCCCGACTCCACCAAAATAAGAAGAACACAATATGTCTTCACTGTCTTTCAAAATTATTTGTTGAAGATAAAAAAGTTTTTTTTTTTTTTAAATGCAATTATTAATCTAATAACACAGGAAAACACTACAGGCTGAGGGGTTTACTTGGTTGTCTGAATAAACTGTGAAACCTAGAAAAGCAGCCCCTGAAAATTTTGCTACTAACAGAGCGAGGGTAGAGTCTTTAAAGTTCCACTTAAGCTTCCTGGATGCAAAGCTCCTGCCTGAATGTAGTAACCAATATAAAGAGAGGCCTGTACTGAGGGAGGATGGCTTTGGCCAATAAGTCCTGTCTGTGTCTGTCTCCTCCTCTGTCTATATTGATACAAACCTGGCAGTTGACAGGTTATATGATCTTTCCTACTTGGGAAAATTTCTTCTGGCTATTTTTAAACATCTTACATAAAGTATTAAAATGTACCTTATTAATTAAGTTAACACAACTACCAATGTGAGTTGTTTTTGTATTTCCACGGGGGGAATTTAAATCTCCTGGGTTTGTGACTAGGAATCTTATGCTTCCTCTTTCCCCAATCCTAAATGGGCTTTATCCTATTCTCTTTTCTTCATTCCCCCCAACAGCTGAGACTGGAATCTTGGAACTTGTTTCTACTCTAACCTTCATCTTACAAGACAGTTTTGTTGCCCTAAACTGAGAGTTACAAGTTTGCACAGTCTTTCTGTTTGGTGTGCTGGGTGATTAGCCAGCTGAAATGTGTTTCCACAGCTCTCTTTTGTAGTTCTCCATTACTACGCATCTTTTTTTTTTTTTTTTTTAATGTTTGTCTGAATTGAACTATATTTGCCATCTGCTGTCTCAGGCTCTCAAATGATCTGAAACCTTTGAATTTTGTTAAATCATTCCTCATTATTGCTTTTTTAGTGGTATCTATAAAGTCTGTCTTTTCCTTCCTCCTTACTTCTTTATGTCTCTTATTTACATACTCTGTCATCCCCAACGAACTAAGGCAAGTAATCAGTTTCAAACACAAACTCTCCAGCTAAGCTATAGCTGATCGATGTAGAAATAAAACGTTGCCTTTCATTTTACCTCTACTTTGTGCTATTTTAGTTTCCCTTTTTCTAAGATCTACTCCCGAAGTGCTGATGTACAACCAATCAGCATCATCTTGGTCCTTTCAGTGTATTAGATCTGTGGGCTTTATTGTCTTCGACATCTTTCTTTACCACAGTATTAAAAGTTTTACTTTTCCTGTAATTTCCTTTATTGCTCTAGACTTCTCTACCTCATTTTTTTAAAGTTGCTTCAGTATTTTGTAGAAATGAAGGATTTCCCCTCGCCCCACCAGGCCTGAAAAGTCCTAGGTGTGATCCTGCCCTGAAAAGAGGCAGAAAAAAGAGGAAACTGTTCTGATCTGAACCTTTGGGACAAGCCAAGAGCATTCTTTTATTTCTACCTCACTTTTATCTCTACACACACAAAAATGCAGGATCTTTTCATAGCACATTGGCTTAGCTTCCGCAGGTGATCACAGATGCAAAGCCTCACAAAAGGTGTTGGCTGCAGATAGGGCAAGGGAAGAAATGAGGACATACCCAGTGATACACAAGGTTAAAAAAAAAAAAAAAGAAAAGAAAAGAAACCTCTTCACTCGGGGAGGTTTTTTTGTCCTGATTAGTTATTTCTTTTTTCATGAATTTATTCATTTATTTGCAAGTCTTGGAGTTATCAATCATTGTATAACAAGCTCTCCCAAAGTGAGTGGGCTTAAGTGAAAACAATTTATTGTTTCTTATAGTTCTGTGGATTGGCTTGGAGCCATGTGGTCTGATTTTCTCTTCTAATGTGGCATAAGTCTGTAAGTCACTCTCCAGTCTGTTCACAACTGGTGCAGATGGGAGCAATGAACTTCTCTTACTAGCACAGTAGCTAGACGCCTGACTTGGTACTGCAGAAATCCAAGAAAGCAAAAATGGAAGTTCTAAGAGTAGAAAGAGCTGTTTCCAGAATGGCATATCATTTCCTTGGCCTCTATTAACCTAAGCTGACAATGCCAACCAAACTCAAGGAAAAGGGAATGCATGCATGTGTAGGCTTTGAAGAAATTATTTACTGCCACTTTTCACATTTCTTTTACATGTAAAATACATTAATTTTCAAATAAGAATCCCTAAGTCTTATCCATGGCAACATGATGTGGCTTCAGCTGAAAGAATAAAATCTCTCTATGTAATTTGGGCTCAGGTATGGATGTAGCTCTCATCACATTCAACTCCATTTAATCTAATGATCTTTAAACTTAAAAATGCAAATCATTTCAACTTTCCATAACCAACACTCATTGGCACAAAAGAAACATACCTGTATGTGGAAAAAGAGAGAAGGTGAATCACAGTCATGATTTCATACGGCTGAGCTAAAGGTAGCATTCAGCTGAACTCTTTCTGTCCTCTCAGGTTCGACTGCATGACAAATTCTCTAGTTAACTTTAGAACTTTGTGAATTTTCTATGAAGATTATTGAAGCTTCTCTTTGCCTCTAACATCTGATGGTTTTGGTTTTGTTACAACAGCACGCACTTGTTGGCATTGATGTCTGCATGACTCAATGTTGAAGGAAGTAGAACCACTGGGAATGTGGGACGCAGAACTTGTAAGAATTAGGCTTCATACAACTGTGAGAAGAGCAAACACCCAAAAGAAAAGGTGAAAGAGGTAGAAGAATCACCAGCTTGCCAACCTGAGTAGCTGGGTGGTTAGATGCTGAAATGTGACCATGAAGGGGAGCTAGCAGAGAAGTGGTGGGGAAGCTACTGTTTGAATATCCATCCAAGCAACTGTGATATTGAAGTGGTTGTTGGTGCTCAGAAGAACCAACACCCATGAAAATAACCTATCAATACCTCTATGACTATATCTTACCACAAGTAAATTTGACAAACTATGGATGGGACTCAGTGATTAAAATTCTTGTCTAGCAAGTGCATAGCCCTCGATTTGATTCTCCAGTATCACATAAGTTGAATTTGGTGGTGCACACCTGTCACCTCAGCACTTGAGAGCCTGAAGAGGATTGCCATGAGTTCTAGGGAAATAAGAATTGCATAGTGATCTCAGGACCAGTATGGACTATAAAAGAGATCTTGTCTCAAAAACAAACAAACAACAAAAAAGACAACTCAGAAAAAAGGAGTATTATTTCCAAAATTATAGTGATTGCCAAAGGAGCTAACTTAATCTACCAAGATCTACCAATATGTGAGCAATACTACATCTTGACAATACAATGGGTGGGCAGTCTGCCATAGGTTTGAGTGTAAATCTGATGTGTGCACTTTATGCGTGTTTTGTATTTTTCAGGATGGTATTCATTTAGTGTCTCAGGATTACAGACCCTCAATACAAACATTTCAGAACTACTAATTCTTCATTCCTGTAAGGAGGCAGAGGCTTAAGGAAGATCCTCAAAGCTCTAACGTAAATTTTCTAGGAAAATCTTTTCAAACGTAATTCATGCATAAATTTGACATCTGGCACCAGGTTCTGCTTCAGTGACTGTACATGCCTAAACACTGAATCCTCAGCTTCCAAAAGGGGCATTATTTGATCCCCTCTCCCCTCAGTGGAAGACAGGTCTAAAAAGAAATCTTAGTTCTAGAGCTTTCATGAAAATCCCATAGGCCTTTACTGTGATTGTCTCTCAATTATACTTTTCTTTCCACCCCATCTTGCTTCATTCACTCGCCAACAGATATTTATCTAGGGAATACTTGCAGTAAAAACTTCTCCACACGCTTCTGCATCTCTTAAGTCTGTTACTTAGAAAAAACCAACCTTGTCAGATGTTACTTTACAAAATAGGGAGAGGTAAGAACAGCAGAGACTGGGAAGTCATTCAAGGTAAAGTATGTTAACTTGGTATCCATAGAAATCCTCAAAACAGAGAAGTAGCATGCACCATTTACAAAATAGTTTGGAATAATGCTTATATTAGATTTTCTGCTGTATAAGTAGATGTCATTAATTGATTAAGACCAGGTAAGTCTTCTTATTACGCTTTTTTTTTGATGCCCATATCTACGGCACAGCAATTTTCATTCCTGCTTTACATTTTACAGAATAATAATGTCAATGACATGTGAAAAGAGAGGCATCAATCTAACACATATAATGACACTCACACGGGCTCCAAAGTGGCACTCATCGACAACCTTGCTATAACAGAAAATAAGATTTGAAGTGTTTCTAATATACAACTATTTAAAAGCACAGTGAAATGAAAGAGAGTGAAATGAGTGTCCAGAGCACAGGTAGAATGTGGAGAGTAGAATTGCAGACATTGGTATGTATGGCATGAGGACTACAAAGAGAAGCAAACCCATATTAAGTGCAATAAAGTAAATTGCTGGAAACTGCTTAAAGCTCTGTACGATACTGATAAGTTGTGAGCCACCTGCGTGTGGACCCTGTGTGATGAAATCGCTATCTGTAGCCTGCGAACAAAGCCCTTGTATGATCGATAACCAGAACCCCATAATTGATAACCGGAACCCCTGTCCACCTGCGTGTGGACCCCGATACAATCACTATCCTTAGCTTGCGGGCATAAAAATAGT
>PVKB01004969.1:0-55328 GCA_004027205.1 Ctenodactylus gundi | reverse complement strand
TGTGGAGAAGGCATGACTGTCCAGCCGGGCAGCTACCGGCGGGTCCTGATCCAGCCACGGACTGGCGAGCCCTGGACAAGCTCATTTGCGGGTCGGCTGTGTCGCCGGTAGTCAAGAACACGTCGCACGGTGAGCATAAGGGACGCAGGACGGGAACAGTTTTAAGAGGCAGAACAACGCTTGCTTTCCTGCTTAATTAATTAATTGATCGGTTTATTATGGTTTGATTTGAGAATGGGATTGACTGATTGTTGTGTGAATAAAAGAACATCTCCAAGATAAATCCATCTGCCTCTGTCCAGTCTGTCTCCTCTTACGGAGTGCTCGCGACAAATGAGGGTCTGACCAATGAGTGAAAGCCACTCAGCTGCATCTCATGTTATAGAGACTGCTGTTATTCTCTGAAATATATGTCCAGGTGTTTCACTGTTAGAGGTTTTGAGCAGCAACCCCTTCACAGCAGTAAAAGCATAGGCGAATAAGTGAAGGTGTATCCATTTGAAAAGAGGGCCAGGGTGTGTATGGTTGTCTAACATCAAGAAAGATGAAAATATTATGACCACTTTGAGAGGTACCTCTACCCCTTAATAATTCTGGTTTCATTATTTGCAACGTGGTAAGAAGTGGTGTGATTCAAATATTAGGGAGTTATTTTTCTGTGAGTCACATGGAAATATCTTGAGAAATATCTCAAGAAGAAATACATATTTAAGCAATTTTTAAACTAGTGTGTTTACATTTTAGAAATGACTCATCATATTCTATTGTGTAAATACATATTAAATTAGTAAAAGCCTTTATAAATCTATGAATTAAAGCCAAATGTAAGTGTTGGAGTTAATCTTTTCTGCCTGCTTTAAGCGCCATTTTGAATGAGTGGGGTGAAGTTGGACATTGTGTGGGTATAATGAGGAAAAATGGTGGGCTACAATAAGGAATAATTCTTTTGATTTCTACAGTATAATGCCCTATGAATTATGTTTAAAATTAATGAAAGAGAAGACAGAGAATGATTTGAATCTCATCAGTGGTTATTTTTCTCTTTCTCTGAGGCAGCAATGAGCCATTTTCTAAGGGATTTGAACTTTTGTAAGCAAGTCTCTTTAAGCTTCTAAAGGGTCTTAATTTGAAGCTGAACCTTTTTAATGATGATTTGTTTCACTTGAAAGAACAAACAAATAAGCAGTTGGACTTCCTGAGAGGTTTTCATTGTATGAAGACAATTTCTTTATAAATCTAAATAAGTTTAACATTCGGGAGAATTACTGCATATCCTTTTGCCATGAAAGAACCCTCTTTCAATTTGGCAAACATTCATGAAAGGAGAGGTTATTTTTCCACAAAAAAAGCAACTTGGATTCAAAAGTGAGAAGAAGTAATTTTTTTTATAAAAATGTCTTATTCCTTAAATGTATTCTCCAAAACTACACAAAGAAATCAACTTAATCCAGTACAAATGATGTCAAATCTAAAACCACTGCTTCACGCTATAGATTTATTTATTTCTGCTTCACATGGAATACAGTTTCAATTTTTTGTTCAGAGAAGAATACTTTTCAAAAGCCCAAATTTCCAAGTGATGGTAGAGAATGGTGATTTCAGAGATAAAACTATATAGGAAGCAAAATGCCTGCAACAAACTTTGGAAGAGAAAGGTTCAAGTTCTCCTATGCACTGATGCAAACATTCAAACCCCATGCATGAGAGTCAACGGACCCTCGATGCTTCTTTCTCAGAAATACTTCCCTCATTGTCATTCCTACTGTTCTCTTCAAGAACGAGTCAAAACAGTCAGTCTATTTAAAACGATCTCTTCTTTCCTAAAAGTTAAATTCTTAACTCTGCAATATACATCGAGTGGCTCCTCCCAACCTTATATGCCCCAAAGTGTAGTGCATGACACAATGATTGTA
The DNA here is from genome assembly GCA_004027205.1 of Ctenodactylus gundi. Taxonomy (NCBI): domain Eukaryota; kingdom Metazoa; phylum Chordata; class Mammalia; order Rodentia; family Ctenodactylidae; genus Ctenodactylus; species Ctenodactylus gundi. The sequence goes on along the minus strand of PVKB01004969.1, from coordinate 53,415 downwards.
TAACAAAGTAAATTTGCAGTGACATATTGTATTTTCTTACTTAGTATTAGTAGTTTTTAATTTAGGTCACAGTTACCTTTTACTTAGGATTTTTTCAACTTATGATACAGTTCAATTTATATATAGCTTATGCAAATATAAGAAAAGAATCTATTTAAAAGGCTAGATAAAATATTTATGAAGCTTATTTAAGATCTTATTCAGATAGAAAAAAAATATATATATTCTTTTCTCTCTTGAGATTTGGCATTGTAGATCAATTAATTTTATTTTATTTTGATTTTTCCCTTCTTCCTAAGATTCTGACCAATAAATACACTTTAGACTTTCTCTACATTTTACTCCCTTGGAAAATTTGTGTGTTTGTATTTTTTTATGTCTTTTATGCTAACTCTTTCATGTAGATTGCCAAAACTGAATTCTACTTTTTCAACTTCTATCAGCACTTTTGCAAAGTTCCAAAAAGCTTGCTTACTCTGGATAATGCATTGTAATCCACTCTGCTAACAGCTAACAGCTTTTCTTTTCTCTGATATGACCCACAATACCAGCAGGGTTATCCTGCAGAATTATGGGTTTGATCATTCACATTGCTAAGAACATAACTTCATTGGTTCCTACTGCTCACAAAGTATGTTCTCTGTTCTATATTGTATTGGTTAGGGTTCTTAGAGAGGCTGACTTAACAGAAATTATAGGTAAAGGAAAATTATTTGGGGGACCTACAAGTCTGAGGACAGATACCGAGTCGAAAACAGCGGCCTGCACTTGAGAGAGCTAGAGGGTTCTACAGCAGTTCAGATGTGACATTAGAGAACATCACTCAGACCGAGATTGCGAGACAAGCCAGTGCCAGTTAGCTGTGGATCTGAGTTGTTTTAAAAAGCTATGATGAAATATGAAGGAATAGCATAGCAGCTAGAGGGGTTGGAATGAATATAGATATACAGGTATCAAATCTACACATATGCCAAACATGGAGTAACCTATAACTGTAGTGACCCACCTGAGAACATATGCAACTGTTAGCTTTAATTTCACCAACAAGTAATTGGAAATTTAAGCGCATAATAGAATAACAACATCAAGACCTGATTTTCTGCCATTTGAGTACAGTTGTGAGGCCTTATTCTAAACTGTCAGGTTGTTACTAAAATGAGGCACTAAAACAGAAAAAAAAAAGAAAGAAAAAAAAAGACATTTGTTGTGATCATTGAAGCACATAGTGGAATATTATACACTGTACTCTAGAAATGTTTGTTAATAAAAATCTAATAATTACTCATATTTCTCATCAACATGTTTTATGGTAATTTTTATTGATGCAATTGAAGGCTCACAAAAAAAGAAAACTAATGATATTTAGGGAAATTTGTATTTCTGACCTTTTTTTACATATAACACCAAAATACTGATTAAAGCAACCATAACTTTTCTTAAGCAATATAAAGGATAACAGAAAATTATTATTAAGATTTCTTCTCTTGCACATTTCGATTTTGTGTCAGATTTCAGGTGTTAACAAAATCTAACCAGCATCAGAAGGAAGGAAGTGGAGTTGCTCATAAAATCATTGAGATGAAATTTAAGATATTATGTGATGACAGGATGAATTGTGTGGGACCCTGACTAGGCCGGGATAATGGAAGGCAGAAGGCAGGCCAGACCCCCATCTCAAGACTGGCAGGAGTGGAGCCACTCCCTCCTGTCCCAGGCCCAGAGCAGCTAGCAGCTGAGGTTTCACTCTACTCAAATTCACAATTTTCCCTTGCCCTAACACCTTTACCAGATCACCCATCAGCATTCCAAAGTTCCGCCAGCCATGCAAATTAGATGACTTTCAGACCCCGAATTTCCTCCAATCAGAGAATGACCCAAGCCTTGCAACCCTGGCTGACACTCTTCCCTCCAGCTGCTTATAACACCCCCCCCCCCCAGGACAATAAAAAAGCTGTCACACTGATGCAGTCTCCGGGAGGTTCTTCCATCCTTCTTCACAACAGCTCCTGACCCTACGCCTTCAGACTTTGCAGATCACTGGTCATCTGTGGTCAGTGATGGCCAGGGATCCTGAAGACCCTGACAGAACTGAACATAAGTTTTAGGCTGGACAAGAGATTAGCTAGTAGAGTTCCAGTATATGGCTAGCAACCAGCTTTCCAGCAAAAAAAAAAAAAAAAAGGAAAATATCCTACTTTTTGTCATTTATTAATTTCGATTGTACAGATATTCCCACAATGCTTAATTCTTAGTTGTCTGTGTGACACTGCTTAATGCAGAGTTAAGAAAAGATAAGCAGTGGGATTGAGTCTTGGTTCTTCTATCACCACTGCCCGGGCTGCTTTTAATCAACAGACATTTATTGGTCACAGTTCTGGAGGCTAAGAAGTCCAAGACAAAATTGTCAACATAATGCTTGTCTGGTACAGATGCATTTTTCTGTCCCACTTTTGAGGGTTTCACCCTCATGAACTAATCACCTGCAAAAGGTACACCTCAAATATTACATCAGAAATTGTATTGTAGTTTCGATCTGAAGTGTCCCTCAAAAGTCTCATGTATTTTAATGTTACGGACTGTCTATGGAACCATGTGCTGTTGGTAGACTGGGGCCTAGACTGGAGGGGTGGATTACAGTTAAATTAGGATTAAAGGTGTGTAAATTAGGATTTAAGGCCTATAAGTTGGGATTAACATTATGTAGTGGCCACACCTTCCACACCTGGACTCAGGAGTTTTAGTGTGGAGACCTGGAAGGATATATAAGCTGCTTCCTGCCTTCCTTGAGGACTGGGACTATGACTTGGACTGGTCTCTACCAGGCTCAATTTGCCTGTCTGTTTGTGATGTTGTGAGCAGCTGCCTCCATCTCTGTCTCTGCCATGTACTTTCATTGCTGCCAGCTGACCCTGAATGGACTGCGACCTTCTGGAACTGTGAGCTAAAATAAATGCTTCCTCTCCTGAATTTGTGGATGTCGGGTATTGAGTCACAGCAACGGAAAAGTAAATGATACAGTTAGGATTTTAAATTTCTGAATTTTTGAGCTGTATAAATATCAATCTTCTAGCATACAACAATATATAGTATTTCTGTTTTGTAGATGTGGGTAAAAGTAACCTTAATCATAGATATCAGTAAAATAATTAAGAAGTGATGAATATTTATTACCTTTGCTTTTCCTATAATTTTAAAATTAAAGTTGTATAATTTAATTTTTAGTAATGGCCCATTTGAACACTGGCCTAAAAATTCCTGAAGATTAAAAATTGGCTCTTGTAATCTTGTACATCCCAAATCCAGTGAACAACTGAATTAATGGATGATATTTCTTCAAATACTTGAAAATGCATCCAAATCAAGGGTAAGACTTCACTTCATTATTCTAGAGGATATCACCACTGTATTCAAACATAACACAAAGTACTTCAGACCAATTTTAAGACCACATATTTTAGCACTGAAATTTGCCAAAGTGGTTGACTGTTTTGAGCATTTAACTTCTATTTAACATGTACAAAATGTCACTTTTAACTGAAAATGTCCAAGAAGAAACTTCTGACTTCAGGGAGAGGCTTTTCAGAAGTTGAACTGTGCAAATGTTGTTCCTGAACGCTACTTTCTAACTCTGAGGTTTGAATTATTGTTTCGATTATCTGACATCTGCTTTTATAAGTTTTTGATTCATGGTTTCAAATGAAGTGTTCCAAAATTCATTCTAAAATTATTTTTACTGATCCCTATGGGTTCAGGGCTGCTTAGGAATGAACCAGGTTGAACAGTACACATCACAGTGCTTTTCCTGCTGGTAAAAGCTGACAAATAATAGGACTGGCACAGATTTTGACAGTGTGGTGTCCCCCAAAGTAATAAAAAATGCCATAGGTAAATAAACATTTTTCTCCTGAGAGGTCTACAGGAAGGGAAAGATGCAACAGGAAAAAAGAAGCAATGTGTCCACTCTTTCTTCAAATTAGGCAAATCCTGAACACTTAAATATGCTATATGTGGGGGAAAAATGTGAGGTTAACAAGAGGCAATGATATTTATAGACGTCTATTCGTAGACATCTCTGAAATAACTGCCCATCACAGAAAATATCACAAGAACTCATGGCTCTGTCTGCGTTTAGATACAAAATGGAGAGGCATCCATAAAAGAAAATCAGCTAAAAATACAGCTGTCATTTCAGCAATTTGAATATGCATTCACTTTATTTCCAACTTCTTCGTGACTTCAGAGTATTTTAGTACCATGTAGAGATTCAGCTTTAAAAGCCTCGAGATAATAACTTAGAGGATTATGGGAAGAGAAAGAGGGAGAGAGAGAGAAGAGAGAAAAGGAGGAAGAGACAGAGAGAGGGAGAGAGAAAGGGAAGGAGGGAGAATATGGTCATGCAGTAAGGACTTAGAGATTTAAAGACTAAGCCTACTGTTGCCCAGTGGGTAAGGAGAAAGAGGATAGACGGAGATCTCTACCTTTATTTTACATGTCTGTTTATTACCTTTAAACTTCATGCCAAATCCTGTTCCACATGTAGGCATGCTAATCACTTAAAGAGTATCTGCAATTCAAGGTTCACTAGCTTTAAATTTACCTGGCCTATATCTCCTCTCCTTAACACTGAGGACACAAAGATACAATTAACTAAAATAATTTCCACAATCTGTAATGACATCCAATTGCCAACTCCTACAATGTCCAGTTCCAGACTTCTTGAAGCAATGCCTCGAAGTCGCCATCCATTTTCCCAAACCTGCAATCTCCCCAGATTCCAGGCAAAAAAGAGCCTCTTAGACCATCCCATAGTGAGTTCACCCCAAAGAGGGAAAAATTACCCTGAGACAGAAATTAAACCTGTAATCTTCTGATGGGAACTACATTGCACTCTTAAACAATGAGTCTCCCAGAGGGAACCTTTCAGATCCAGACTTGAGATATTTGCCAATCAGACCATGCTTGACCAGGGCTCCCTATCCCTCTGGCTATGTAGACTTCCTGGCTACACAAGCTCCCGAACCTTGCCCATAAAAACTCCCACACTGTGTCAGCCCCGACTATCTAGAACCCATCTGTGCTTCCCAGCACAGATATGTTGATGAATCTCCTTTCTTGCATTTACCACCATTCATCTCCCATAATGCACTATGGAAGGAGTTTCCCAGGCTTATCTGTTGGGCCACTGGGAACCAGGACTTTTACCTTACAACTCTGATAATAATGAGACTGGCTTATATCTCCTTTTCATCAAATTTTTGAAATATCAATTTTAATATGCTATTTTTAAAGCAAAATTTTTATTGAATATCTTTATAGTTTAACTACTGACATTAAAAACTGTTGTTACTCAAGCTGTGATAATGATATGGATAATGAAATCAGTATTTTAGAACATGTATTTTCACTTACAGAAGAGCCCTGCAATGATTTCCACAAGAATTTAACAAGTGTAGCAGAGGAGATAAAATGATTGCCCCTGAAGAGCCACTTTAAAAGAGTCTGAAGCAGTCCAAAATTATTTTTAAGTTTAATGTCTTATTTTTTATTAATGAAAAACTTGTGGGTTTTACTCTGTGTCATTTATACATTTGTCATAAGGAATATTCTTTTCTGAAATTTTTAAGATAATTAACATGGTATGAAGATAGACTTTGTATGTCCAAAGACTCATGTGTACCCTGGCATAGTATGCTGTTTCTGAGGTCCTACATGTCTTAGTTTGAGAAGCACTCACCTGCAGGGTAATGAGCTACCTCTTCACTTATATACTTTTATATACACCCATAGTACAATTTCTCAAGAGTTTTTGAACTTTCACAGAAACCTCACATAATAGAGTCACTATAGTGAGTTGTCTTTAGGTCATGAGGTTAGAAGTAGCCTTCGGAGGTTTCCTCGTCTAGTCTCTGTCTTACATGGATAATCACAGGTAAATAAAAATAGACATAAAAGAACATGGATTTGCTGCTAAACTCTATAGAAGATGAATTTCATAAAGTATATTGAAAACTATTTCACTTTACCAGTAGGATGTTCCTTCTTCAACAAATGCAAAACACATTTTAACTGTAAATGTCTTGGAGCCTTGTGAAAAATAAATTCACATAATTTCACTTAAAATGACCATTTGCAATAAAAGTCATAGTTATATCCTACATAATGGCAACGATTTTATTAGACTTTCTCTAAAACGTTCATAGTACTGACTGTGTAACTAAACTATCAGTTAATTTTCTATTAATTTAAAATGTGATATTTCACCTTAAACAATATTTTTTGTTGATGGTATGAATTTTTTTTTCATTTCACAAGCACTACATAATCGTTAAGCAAAAAGTACATGCTTTGCCAATCAATTGCACTAGCAGAAGGTTAAAGATAAATTCCCTCAAATTGAGGAAAACAATGAAGAAAACCTGTGTGTTTGCAAGCAAGACAGTAATCCTGTGGTAGCAAAGCCATATGAATATTTCTTCATAAACTGATTTCTGTAAAATAGTGTTTCATGAGTAAATAAATAAATGAATGAATGATGTATATTAAACTCTGAAGAACAATTTTCTTCTATTCCAAAATTAAATCAAGACACAACTGATAAATTCTTTGGTGGTTGTATTAAATACACTTCAAAAAGGGGAAAAATCCCATTCTTACGATATATAGATTTTAAAGAAATTAAAAACATTGTAACAGAAATAAATATTTTAGTATAATAATAATAATAATACACTACATATTGCAAAATAGCTAAAAGAAAGGATTTTGAATGTTTTCAACATAAAGGCTTAAAATGTTACATGAAAAAATACTAATTACACTGATTATTTGATCATTATACAGTGTATATCACTCTGTATTCCTGTTATAGTTTAAATCTAAAATGTTCTCCAAATATTTCATGTGTTTAGAGATGGGGCTTTTGAAAGATGATTGAATTATGGGGTGATGTATGCATCTGTTAATTAATCCATTGGTGCATTCAGAGGTGGGGACACTGGGGACATGATCTAGAAAGATGTTTTCTTGTTTCAATTTCCTCCCTTGTCTTTCTGTCTTTGCTTCCTGGTTGACATGGGCAGAGAGGCCATTTTCTGCCATGTCCTCTCATTATCATATTTCTGCCTCCCAGCCAGCCAACCATGAGCTGAGTTCACTGGAAACTACAAGCCAAATAAGCTCCTCCTTTAAATCATGGGTGTGGGATATTTTATCTCAGGGATGGGAAAATGACTAATAAATTCTCATAAATATGTACATACATTCTGTATAAATTATAAATAAATTAAATTTGTTTAAAACCATTTTAAGGAGGCTGGAGGAATGGCACAGTGGTTAAAACGTTTGCCCTGCAAATGCAAGGCCCAGAGTTTAATTCCCCAGCACCACATAAAGCTGGGCATGGTGGCACATGCCCAGCACTCAGGAGGCTGAGGCAGGCAGACTGTCCTGAGTCCAAGGCCAGCCTGAGCTATACCAGTACATTCAGGACCTGAGCTACAGAGTGAGATCCTGTCTCAAAAAAAAAAAAAAAAAAAAAAAAAAAAAAAAAAAAAAAAAAAAAAAAAAAAAAAAAAAAAAAAAAAAAAAAAAAAAAAAAAAAAAAAAAAAAAAAAAAAAAAAAAAAAAAAAAAAAAAAAAAAGGAAAAGAAGAGAAAAAAGAAAATCATTTAAAGGTTTTTCTATTTTGAGATGTATAATGCATTTGACTTTACTTTTGCCTCTGTGTTCCAAAAAGCCTCTGAAGACTTGAACTCAGTACCTCTGAGCTCACTATGAAAATAAAGTAAAAATAAATAATGAGGTAGCCTAGAATTTCTAAAGTGCAATAACTAAAATTCAAATCCTTGTATAAGAGGTAAGTCACAGTAAAAGGTAAGTCACAGTAAACATGCATAGAGAAGAAATATACAACAGATATACTGTAGAAAAGATTCCACAAATGCACACATATATCACAGATTAAATATTTGTTTTATTCTTTGCAATATAAACTGAAGTTCACTGCATTCTCATTATTTACACTAGAGTTATTCCAATGAAAATAAATTGGTCCCTAATTTTTAAAAACAAAATATGTAGTTATTTACTCGATCTTAATGTGCATCTTCACGAAAACAGGCAAATTCAGGTACATGTCTGTTACTTTCCTGAAGTAGTAAATGCATGTCAATAATTATTGTCCAGTGAATTCCATGTTTGCATTTCTGAAGTGTTCTAGAAAGCTGACATTCCTGTATTCACTTGGCATATAAGAAAATTGAGGCTAGGCAAATTGTAGAGGTCATAGAACAAGTAAATGATCTATAGGATTTGAATCAGTTTTATCTGATATTTGAGCTGTTTCACTGAAATTTTTATATTTTGCAGGTATTAAAAGAAGCACAAAATAGTTTAAAGGTTTTTTGCATAATTTCAACTTAAGCTATGTCAATAAAATTCTAGAGTAAAAATTCCACACCGAAAAAAATGTCTCTCTGACATCTCAGATTAGAAAGAGATAAAATAGTATTTGAGTATACTTTTAATATAAATCTGAGAAGTAAAGCTAATGTTCTCTGAAACCAGGAACACGAAGAATCTTGTTCTGTTTTGTTCATTTATATATTGATGCACTAAGCATAATTGCCAATTTATTTTAAGAGTATATACAACTAGTTGACTTTGACAATTAGTAGGAGTGTTCTTTCTTTTCTAATGTGGGTTTCATGCATAAGAACAAGAAACAAAGTTTCATACCTAGAAGGATAAAAAAAAAAAGCTCCACCTATCTTACAGCTCAAAAAAGTACAGTGTGTGTGTGTCTGTGTGTGTGTGCATGTTTGTACGTTACTGAGTAGTGAACACAGAGTGCTAAGCCATGATCTCGGCAGGTTTTTTGTCTTTTTTTTTTTTTTTTTTTTTTCCTTCAGATAGGATCTTGGGCAGGAAGAGTAGACAGTCGTTAGAGCTCTTGCTAAGCAAGTACAAGGCCTTGGGTTCAGTTCCCGAGAACCACATAAGCCAGGTGTGCTGGTGTACTCCTGTAATCCCGACGCTTGGGAGTCTGAAGCAGGAGGATTGCTGTGGAGTCTAAGGCAAGCCTGGGCTCCGTAGTGAGTTCAGGACCAGCCTGGGCTACAGAGTGAGACCCTGCGTCAAAGAGAGAGAGAGAGAGAGAGAGAGAGAGAGAGAGAGAGAGAGAGAGAGAGAGAGAGAGAGAGAGAGAGAGGAGAGAAAGTAAAAGAAAAGAAAGAAGACAGGATCTTTCTAAATTGCTCATGCTGGTCTCAAACACAGGATCCTCTTGACTCAGCTTCCAAGTAACAAGTATTAGGGATACTCACTCCCACACTCGGCTTGACAGAGTGCATTTTTAAGGCAAAAATCATTCTTGGTTACATTTTGCATGCTGAAATACATGCTGAAATACAATACCCAACAGGGATAGCTGCGAATAGTAGAAGCACATAGCAGAGGCCCTCCCAGAGAAAAGCTACTAGGGTGTAGTGGGACAGGAAGCTGACTGAACAAGGGCAGAGCTAGCCTATATCCTTGCAGGTTAGTACCAAGGAATCCGCCCTTCCTAATCAAGCCCCAGTCACTCATCTTTTCTGAAGTGGCCCAAACTCTTCACAGCACATGAAGTTAAAGGATCCGTCTCTGATGGAATCATCTTCCAAATATGAGGATTTGGGGAGGGGGGGCATTTCAGATCTAAACCATAATACACAAGATGTTTTAGAACAAAAATAAATAACGTTCAATTTCCTCTCTATTGTTACATCAAAGCTTTTATTGGCCAGCACTTCAGAGATCGGAGTGACATTTCCCAAAGTGTGTTCTACAGAACACCTCTTCTCCAAGAGAGTTAAGCAGTGATCAAAAGACTGAGAAGTCTTACATTGAAGAAATGTATTTTAATTAACACTTCTGAAATGAATATAATCCTAGAGACTTTTTCTGATACCTTTTTACTAACATGTGCCTGAAACAGTGTTGAAAATATTAATTACCTTATTCAGTCATCAAATGAATCCAGTGAAAAGGATGACCCCCGGAAAGCACATGGGATTTGCCCTCTGGTCTTCAGACAAAGACCACAGCTCCTTTCTTTTTCCACTTTGGCTATAGTTCTTTTTATTCTCACCAGTACCCAGCATCGTCACACTCCATTTATTATTAACCCATGTGTCCCACGTTAGAGAAAACTGCTTGTGCTGCCACTTCATGCAGCACTTCAGGATTTTGTTCCAATTTTGAGAGAGAATTCTTGATAACAGAATCACTATGTTAAGTATTTGTTTAAAGCTAAAGCAGAAAACCACTCATGAGTAACATGGGCAGTTAAATGGTGCCATCTGGAGCGAGAGTCGTCTGTAAGCATCCTTATTTAAGAACCAGTTTACAAATAATAACAGAGCCCTGGAATTAAGCAGTTAGCTCCTTTGTCATGCATAAGAGCATTATAGGGAAATATCATGCTTCATTGCTTTTGAGTCCCCACAGATATACCAAGGTATTTTGGCAGTTTCCTAGAAATATCAAGAACAGAATCTCTTAAATCAATAATATTAAGAGTAACGGACAAATCCAATTGGTGTATTCCAATGCTCTTGACACAAAGAAGAAGTTTCATTTTTGAAACAAAAAGCAAGGAAATTAAACTGACCTAGATCACAGATCAACAAAGAATGAAAGGGTCCGAGGGGAAGAATACTCCCTCATAAAAGAACAAATACAAATAGTGTATAAATCGAACAAAATTTATTGGAGACATTAGTTTGGCAAATTACTGTTATTGGCACAATTGCATTTTATGTTAAAGGTCATTTTTTTCAATGAATGGAGAGGTCCTCCACCCCGTCTCTTCCTTCAGAAGCAAAGGAAAACAAAAAGAATAGACCTGTAGATACCTGCTGGAGAAAGGAAAATAATTTCTTTTCAGATCAAGGACTCCATCCAGGACTTCAGGGAGATCTACAAGTGGGAAAGGACTAAGTGAGGGTGGAAATGACAGAAAATATATAAAATATATGCAAATGTTGACAATCAGAAAATATGCTAGCCCGCAATAGACGGTAAAATTCCTTATGTGACCTTAAATCTGTAATTCCCTCTCTCCTCTAGTACATCTCAGGAAATTTCCAGCTCACAGATATAAGTCAGAGAGATGAGTAATTTTGAAGAAATGATTCTCGTCAGCTCCTCCAAACCTGGTTTCAAATAAACCCCTTTTCCTGTTTATCACAATGATTAGCATCCTTGATTTGGGCTGACAATGGAGCAGAGAAATCCATATCTGAACTGGCTTTTAATTTTTCTCATCTGTATAGTATTCATTAAAATCCTATATTTTTACTGTGGTTGTCATATTTTATGTGCTAAAACATGAAACAGCTATATATAAAACAGACAGACAGAGACACAGAGGTAGATAATACAGAGACAACACAGTCAAGGCCAAGTCAATGATTGAAAGTAGCACAAGGTAGCTTGTGACCAAGAGAGTCTGAGTTCCTTGGTGCACTGTTTTTCTGCAGTTGTACTGCTTGTACTATTTGTACTGCTGTCTGACATAGACAGACACTGCCTGCCTATGGCCAAAGACATTCCAGGCCCCTGGTTACCCGAAGGTTTGTAGGGCTGTACACCCAGGCCTGAGGTTACAAATATCTCTGGAACTTCTGCATAGAAAGGCTAAAGTATTCTTAATTCTTTTACGTTTTCCCTTGTTCAGTTCCATCTACCATCTTTCAGTTGTATAGGCTTCATTGAATGCAGCTGGTTTATTTATTTGTGTGTCTCCCTTCAATTAGCTGAACACATATATAAATACAATAGATCCTACACCCACATCTAAAGCCCACAGAGTACCTGTAACTCATATCTGTTTCCATTCTACAATGTCTTTAAGTTGCATTTTTTTTTTTTTTGGTGGACAAAATGCCTATTTAAGGCTAAATTAATTTGGAACATTTACATCTTATTGTTATACTACACTGAAAATTATTTTATAGACATACATAAACCATCAACCAAAATCTCTATAACCCAAACAATAGAAGAATCTAGATACAACTTCAGTAAGTTATGGCAAATACATACATTTGACTACCTCACTTCTTTTAGACATCATGTAAATCGCTTATCATGGACTTAAATGTTTTTCTCCTTGAATTTTCTTAGTTATGCACTTTAACCACCGAGCTATGCCCTCAGCATTCCCTGAATTTTCTTAAAAAAGACCTCACTAGCTTCTTTTGAGAAGTAATCAAGTAGGCACTTCTGTAAGAATGCCAAGGGTATATGCAGGTGTAAGTACTGTTAAGCAAACGATCATACTGCCAGAAGGATGAGCTCTATACATGGGAATAATATGTAATGTGAATATTTTTTTCCTCAGTTATCAGAATCTCTGGTTCACATTCAATAACTTCAAGAAATGTGAAGTGCCAATAATTGCTTTTCCAACAAGAAAAGGGAGGAAACTGGGAGAAATTTCCCAAAGCCCTGTGTCATCAAACCTCGTGCTTAGTAGCTGTGTTCAATGCTTAGGTGCCCCACGTGACTTTTCCAGCTGACAGAACTCATATAGTGTTCTGTTGCCTTTCAGAATGCTCGCTTTCCTACCTTTCCGGCATTTCATAGCTCTGCATATCTTCGGGCACCTGGAGTGAGTATATCATATATTGTGTTTCTCATAACTGACACAAAACTGTCTATTTCTGTAACACTTAAGATGTCCTTTGTATGTTATGACACATTTTGGCAATTTAGGCCCCCAAAAAGGAAAGCATTCACTAATATAGCATATTTGCAAATAGGTACAATATGCTAGCTTTGTATAATACTAAGAATCAAAAGGTTTAATTTACAGAATGAATGGCTGCACAATGCACTCTTTAGACATACAGAAAAAAGTCTTCTAAAAATAAAAAGCAACTTGGGCACCATTTTTTTCATTTTTGCATAAATTGAAAAGCTTTCATAAACTTATCTTTCTTCCTCAAAGTAATTTCATTTAAAAGAAACTTATAAAAACCGTAATAATTGACCTGTATGGACTTAAATGAAAACAATTCATATTTACTCGTAGTAGTGGAGATGTGGGGTGTGAGGGGAAGGTGCAGACCGTAAATGCATGAATATGACTGAAGGGTTTATTATAATTGGAAAAATAAGGTTTGTACTGGTTTAAGTCTTAAGACAAACAAGAATATTATAGGAATTTCTTCAGATAGCTTGTAGGTCAGAAAAGAGTAAAAAATGGCTGCCGGCAGGAGTTGAGTCCAGTAGCTACTCAGACATGACAGAGGAACTCAGTCTGCGACAGTAGGACAGCTAGTACAAGTGTGCGACACAGACCAATGATCAAAGACAATATCAAAGATCTGAATGCAGGAATGAATCTTCAATAGAGATGATGATTATGAAGATAGGGAAGGCCAGCAATCCCCCAGAAGAAGAAGTCATAATCATCTTTCTTCTCCCTGCTTTATGTAGTTCAAACTGCCAATCTATTGGTTAGTCCACCCAGCTCTAAGGTAAGTTTTCTTCTTCATTTGATGGCCCATAACAGCATCACCTACCCCAAAGCTTCATATGACAGACTAGTTGTGCTGTAGTCTCATCAAGTGGGCATAATTCCTTCAATGATCACAATGTTGATGTGGAAACCTCTTGATGTTCTTGAGATCTACTTTTCTAAAATATATAAATGATCTTATTCAATAGTTCTTGTGAAGATTGTATGATTTTGATTTGACATTTTTATTGTTAGTCCTGAATCAAGACTTAGTGTTAATTTATAAAATAGAATTCTAAAATTGCTAATTTGAAAATAAACTTTATTAACATGACAATAATGTTATAACTAGTGTCTTTCCTCTAGAATCCATGAAATTTCCACAGAAGCCATAGCCTGAGCAAATACTTACACACAAAAAACCTTGCTTTGGAAATCCTGACATAATTTTGGGAGCAGGTAAATAGCTGTGTCAAGTTATTTAGCTTCTGTTTTTTATTTATTAATTTTTGGTGGTACTACAGCTGGATCTAAGGAAGGCCCTATGCAATGAACTATATTATCTCTAATTTTCTTTATTTTTTATTGTTAAATGGGGCTTTTTCAAGTCATTATAATATTAAAGGCTAGGCTTGAATTTGCAACCCTCCTTCCTCAGTATCTCAGAGGGTTGAGATTATAGGCATGTGCCATCCAACTGGGCAGATTACTTGGCTTTTATATTATATCTGACCCTAGATGCACCAGAAAAATACTATGATTAAAGTTAAAATTAAAATTTATTTTAAATGCCTGAGTCTTTTTATTTATTTAAATGAAGACAATGCATTCTTCTAATTTATTTGAAGAAGATATGCAACTGAGAGGTTAAAATGGACCTTTTAAAATTAAAAAGAGATTAGCTCTTTCACCAGTTTCTTCATGCCGTGAGAGGAAACCACCATTCCAAGCCCTTTAGACCAAGGATTTAATATTTTCTGAATTATCTGGGGGGGGGGGGTTGTGGGGAGCAAAATCTGGCTAAATCTACATGTGCAAACTTCCTGGCTTTTGTTTATCAACCTCTCCTATATATTGGAGTATTTCTATGTTGTGGGGGTGAGGAGGGCAGGCCAGTGTCCTTCCAATTTGAATATATCATGAGTATACTCACTTTTCCCCTTTTAAAGGGCTTTCTTTTACTCTTAAGGGTGGGAAAGTGAATGAAGTCAGATAGTTAGGATTTAGATTTAGGCTCTAGGCCAAGTTTCACCTTCCCTTCATCATGCTTGTTACAGTTCAGACCTAGAGAGCATCACGTATTTGGATGTTGTAGAATACTAGGCAGCCATCTGCTGGTATGAGGTAGGACCTGATCTGAAGTGGTGGAACAATGGGGCTTGACTCAAAATGGGGGATCACTAGGGCATTACCTAGAAGAAACATGCTAGCTCTATGCTTCCTTGCTCGCTTGGCTTTCTGTCTGCTCTGCCATGAATAGCTTTCCTCCAGCCAGGCCTTTCCCATGTACTTCTACCACTGTCAGCTGCCCATGAATGTAATTGTGAACTAAGATAAAGTTTTTCTCCCTTAATTTGTGGATGTCAAGTATTTTATCCCAGCAACAAGCAAGTAACTGAGACAATGCCATAACAGTGATACTTATATTAATTAATATTACTTTTTCTTATAACCCTTCCTAAGTACCATGCTCTTCTCTAAGCATTTTATATGTTAAAAACTCACTTGTTGTTGCAAAAACTGAATCGCATGTGTTGTACGAGAAAATCAGGGCACAAAGTTTAAAAGATTTATATCATGTTGAACTAGAAGATTATACTCTGTACCTCTTAATGCACCATCTCTTTGCACGCAAGAAGCATATGTCGCAGTCGGAGAGCTTTCGTTTGGTGAAATGATGAAAATATGTCCGTTTATGTATATGCCAAGCAAAGGACAGTCCTCAAAGAGTGTGAGGATCCTGTCTGCTTTATTCATTTGCTATTTTTTTCTTATCATCAAGACCTAGAATTGTACATTAAATAACGGAGGCATTTGATCAATTCTGATGAATGACTAAGTCCCACAGGATAATCATTGGTGTCTCTTGTTGGAGTGACAGTCTCACCTCTTTGTTTATGACTTACAATGTTTCCACTGGTAATGAAAAGAGAAACTGTCAGTTTGTTTTACAAATGTGAATCCTTGGACCAACCAAAATATAAAAACGGAAAGGGAAAGAAATATTGCAAAGTGTATGCTTTTATCTGAAACTGCTGATCTCTAACTTCAAAATACAAGAATTCTAAGGCAAATAAAATAAGATCAGCTTTTCTCTCCACTCCCTCTCCCTTCACCCTTTGGTCCTCCCATGATGCCAGCCATGGTTTTTCGGACTAAGTGCTTTATATCAACTCATTTTTGGTCTTTGTGGTGGTTGCAGTTTTCCCTAGAGCAGACAACAATAAAAATTCCAACTGTGTGTTTCATTTATTCAGACATGTAACAAATGCCAAAATGTGCTACCAAATAACAAAAATATCTTTCTTTAAACCTCCTCCATTTCCATGGTAGTTCATATTCAAGCCAATGGTATTATTGAAAAAAAAAAAAAAAAAAAAGAGGCAATCAGACAGCCATCCTACAGATTCAGCTATCTACCTATCAGTGTCCCTGTGCACTGAGCTTCCAGTTTGTCTTCCCTCTTACAGAGGAACAACGTCTCTTCGCATCTAAATTTATCCTTTTTGCCTATTTCAAGACAACTGCCATTATTGCTTTGATCAGTTTTTCCAATTCATCTCTCTCACACTCCAAGGGCCTTCCCACCAGGACACAAACATGCTTTAGCTTAGTTATTTTAACAAAAAAATATATCATTTGACAATTGATCTTTGTTCTTCACAGAAAAAACTTAATTGAATATATCAAGCAGTCTCAAGTTCTTTACTGTCTTTCCTCAAATCACTTACATGATTAAAACTTAGAAAAAAATCTAATTTCTTGGTATGACCTACCTTATTTTAAAGAGCCTGACCCCAGTTTTCTGATTTTTTTTTATCATGTCATTTAAACTTTTCACACACTCTCCTTTCAGTCCCCTGAAAATCCAATGTGTTGCTTACTTCAGAGCCATTCATTTGTATTGCTTCTATCCAGAACACTTGACTCCCAAAGTATCAAAGACCTTGTGGTTTCTCACTCAGGTCCCAAAAAAATGGCATCTCCACAGAGAAGCTTTCCTAACTTTTTTTAATTACAAATATTGTGTTAGTTATCTGTGGTTGCATAACAAGGTACTCTAAAATTTAGTAGCTTTAACTGTCATATTCTCACATTTTCTTTTATCAGTCTTGCCTGAAATTTAAAAGAACCTTGACTGGATGTTGTAGCTACAGATCTCTTGTGACATTACAGTCAGATATCAGCTGGGGCACAGGTACCTGCAAGCCCAACAGAAGCCAGTGAAATGCTTCCATGGTGCCTTATCTACAGTCAGCCACCTGAGGTGAGCTCTCCAAATAGCACTGAGTGACACTGCCACATGGAGGCTAATCTTTCCTAGAGCAAACAGTCCAAGGACTCAATTCACCATCTACAAGCATAAGGAACAAATATTTTTGTAACATAACTTCAGAAATCATACACCACGTTCTACTGATTTTGCTGATTACCATGATTATTTAAGGTAGAAGTATACAGAAGAGAGCAAAAAGTGGGAGATCAGCTCACCTTGGAGCTTGGCATGTCAGAGGGCCTAGTCAATGTTAGCTTCTATCAGCCTCTATTAATCACTCATATATATATATACATATATATATATATATATATATATGTATATATATATATGATACATTTATTACACTTATAGTTTAAATTTTTTAATGTTCTTATTTTCTTGTATCTTCTCATACAGCATAAAATGAAAATTGGCTTAATAAATTCATGAATTTACTATGCATAAGTCATGTGCTTAATACCACACTAAATGGTAAGAAGACATGTTAAACAAAACATGTTTATTTTCCAGGCGATCACAGTGTAACAGAGGAGAAAGGTAAGTAAACAACAATAAAATCACAATGTAATCATTACTGTAAAAAAGCTCTGCTATATATTATTGAAAGCAAGTGTCACTGAATGTGGGAATGTACAGATAAGGGAGGTTTCTAGAAGAGGATGTGCCCTTTACAAAGGTACAAGGGCAATGAGTTGCAGGAGCAACCAGCGATTCTATACTTTGAGGCGTATATGGAAGAAACAGTCAAGAGATAAGCCAGGAAAGACAGGCTGAGAGAAGATTTCTAACAGATTTATGACTCATGCCAACAACCAAACTGCTGTGGCTAGACTGCAGGGGACAGAGTAATGGATAGAAGGCCAGCCAGGAGGAAGAGTGAGAGGACATCTTAGGCTAACACTAAGTCCTGTTAACAGATAATCCTAGGCCTCATCAGTTTATCACAATCCAAATATTCTTTATCTCTTATATATGAGCCAAAATAGCTATTCCTTATTAGTAAGTGTATCTTGAAGATGACTCAGGAATTCAGGGATAGGCTGCATTCCCTAATTTCCTTTGATTTATTATATTTTGATTTATTATATTTTATTTATTGCTTCATTATCAAAATTTTGTCAGCCATGTATTTTCCCATTTTGAATAAGGATTCTTTAGTAGTCTACTACATTTAGTAGTGTAGCAAGGCATAGTAGAGTTTCTTGATTGACATTTATTCTAATTCCTTATGTGGAAAGACTAGAAGCAGAAGAAAAAAATAACCTTTCTCTCATTCTCTTGCAGCTAAGTTTCAAGAGCTGTCTTAAGTTTCACCATCTACAAGCATAAGTACATAATCATAAGTACCTAATTTAGAACTTAGTCACATGGAAAATAGAAAATGTAAGATTCACATTACTGATATGTTACTGCTAGAAGTGGCTCTTCTGGAGTAAACAGTTGCACAAGCAGCTTCCTGATTCAGCAAATCTCTGATCATTGCAGGCAGCAGCTCCCTGGGTAGCCCACTTATATGGTACAGTTTTTGGATTAGTTGCAGCATCCAGCCTCGAGTCTTTTTTTTTTTTTTCCAGCTCTCTCGATGGTTTATGAGCTACCTTTATCTTTTAATAAATTATTTTCTGCTTTCATTAGCTAGAGCGAATTTTATTGTCTGTAACTAAAAATTGGCCATTGTCATTTTCATTAGCCATAGAAGCCAAAATAATAACTAAGCAGTATCCTATGGACTGGTATACACAAGTGCACCTTTCAAATAAATTGTGATGTGTTAATATCACAATGAAGAGCAGTCCCTACAGGAATTATCATTTTTTATTCTTTTTGTTGTCAGTTTAGTATTTCTCAACTCAACCAATAGTTTCTGTGAATCTCTATTCCTTAATTGCCTTAGTCACTTTCTCCTTGCTGGGATATAATATCAGATATCCATAACAAAAGGGAGGAAAGATTTATTTTTAGCTCATATGGTTTCAGAAAGTGTCAGTTCATTCATGGGTGGCCTGTAACAGTGAAAGGGCATGGTAGGGGACTAGCCAGAGGACAGCTGCTCACAGAATCACAAGGAGAGGTAAAGGCAATGGGGGAGAATCTTGGGCAATGATGTGTCTTCCCAAGCCACACTCTCAGTGACCTACCAGAGTGACTTCTCGGTGACTAGCCCCTAGTTACCATACCCCAGCACTTAGCAACAGGTGACATCGATAGATTGAGCTACAACATCCAGTTAACTCCTATAATCTAAACTCCCACAATCTAATCACCTTCCAAACATATGAATTTTTTGGAGGACATTTCAGACCCAAACCATAGCATTAATACTCTCCTGCGGTTTACTCAATCATTACATACATCAACAATGAAGATCATGGTTATTGACTGTGTGCATTCTACACAGTCCAGTCCCAAAGTTCTAGCACTCAGTTTTTTTTCAGTAAAGGGGTAAATCTCAAACTCAGCACTTGTCTCTCCTTTGTCTTCTACATTTTCCCCCCACTGTGCTTGAATGAATTTTGGCTTCCCATGAAGTACAATTTCCAGGAAAGTCTTAGTCATGCTTCATTCTGAAATAAAGATTCATTTAACTTAAGTGCTCAAAAAGCCATAACTGCCATTTATATGTTTGTAGACAGAACTAAATAGAAAAACATCTAAAATTTAGGTGTATAGGTGGCATCCTTTAAGAAAGGGGCATACAGACAATAAAGTATAAGTAGGAATGCAAACAATCCCAGAAGTATAGGAGGCTGAGGCAAAAGGATCACAGATTTGAGCTCACTTTGGAAAACTTAGTGTTTTACTAATACCCTATCTCAGAAAAACAAAAATTTTACAGTGCTAGGGATATGGCTCAGTACAAAAACCCTCTATAAAATCCCTAGTCTGGTAACCAGTGAATCAATCAATAACAAAGCAGAAAACTTGTTTGCCCAACTTCCAATTCCTACTTCCTTGTCCTCATTCACCATTAAAGACTTTAGAAAACCCTAAAAACCACATATGCTTGTGTAACCCATGTGATATCAGACTATATAAAAGAATTAAACAACCTGATCCGGTCAACTCCTCCCTGAAATGATTGCTTAATGTGCCACATATAGACACATAGTGTCCTGGTTTCCACCCTACTGAACAAAGCTGTTTTTAGTTTGATTTCTTACCACCAAAGAGATCTTAAAGCACTGCTCCTATAGGCACACATGCATAAAGAAGGCAGACAAATATTTCCGGGATGCAACGACGGAGAATAGTAGTTCCAGCCAGCATTTGGTAAAACATAATGAAGAAGAGTGAAATCTCACATAGAATTCAATTGATAAAGACTCAGCACTTAAAGACTGCTTTGAAGCCGCATATCATAAAATACCAGTGTAACGGGCTGCCTGAAATGCCTGGTGAGGCAGGGCTTTAATTTGTTTTACTGAGCAGAATACCAGCTGCTTCTCTGTTAAGTGGAGGTAAAAAAAAAAAAAAAAAAAAAAAAAAAAAAAATCTTAGAGCTGATCTTCTCTACTGTGTGCAGTTACATAGTCATGCAAATGTAAGGAATAAAGTCACTCCTAACTGAACAAATCTTCAGTTCGATTTAGCAGGCTGCATCTAACTCTTGGTAATCAGAGTTTCAGAGGTGAGTATACGAGTTTACATCAAGAATTCTTAGTACAAAAACAAAGAAAAACAAACAAACAAACAAAAAAAACAAAAAAGGACGCAAAAGCTTCACTATGTTACCTTTAATTTAGAAGTTAATAAAAAGCCAGCATTAATAAGTACTAACTATTAGAGGGATTATGTCCACTTGATGCGATTAGAAAATGCCCAGGGCAGAGTTTCAGGTGTGTGTGACTGACCTGAGGTTCAGCAAATGAGAGAAGCGCACGTACGTGCGCGCGCGCGCACACACACACACACACACACACACACACACACACACACACACACAGATGTGAGTGGCCCAACTGGAAGCTTGAACTAAACAAAAGGAAGAAAGGAAGGAAGGAAGTGAAGACTGCAACAGAATCTTTGCAATTGTCTCCAGACATCACCTTGCTCCTGCCTATACAATGCTGATCTCCATCACAGATTTGATCCAGTCTCAAGTCTTCACTATTGCTTTTTCCCTCAATTTTGTGTGTGTGTGTGTGTGTGTGTGTGTGTGTGTGTGTGTGTGTGTGAAAAACAGTGGTTACACTGAGCTTGAATATTTTGCGCACAACATTGCTTGTTGAACAACAATCTTCAGGAGCCTTGCTTGCTGTCCTGCCGTCTCTGATGGGTGTTCTTCTTTCTCATGTCTGACCAGTCACCATGTTGGACTGTCTCCCACCTTAGGCATGTAAGACCTCAGATAAATTCTCCTTATGTATAATTTCTGTTTATTCTGCATCATTAATAATCTAAACAGATACACCTGACTTGGCTCTATTGGACACCAAAATTCTTAATGGGAATTCACAAAGAGGGAAGAAGGGGTATGGCTGACCTGGAATCCATGAGACTGGTTTAAGAAGGCCACTCTTGGCTGCCGCTTATAGCTGCAGAAATGATCACACAATGCTGATAGTAGAGCTCAAATATATAACAACAGTATAATTTGTACAAAGAATCTGAACTATTTAATGCTCCATCCCTATAATATCAATGATGTTTAATAATGATCTTTGGTCACTAAGGTGCAAGGAACTGACTGAACCGTTCTGGTATTCCCTCTCCATCTGTTTTTTGAAAGTAGGTCTGAGTTGTGGGAGCATGTATCAATTCATACAGCTTTAAAATCTCCTGACCCAGTTTGTACTTACACACAGAATTCTCAGGCTTATTTTATTGAAACATAAAGGACAAGATGTTACAAAACTAATTATTTGGTACAAGATGATGACCAACTTAAGAACTGTAATCGAGAACACATATCTAGAAGTAGCGCTGAAAACAATAGTGATTATTTGAGAGTTTGGGGATATTATTAGGGTCTAGAAAACTTGGTTTAACTGTTATGGTTTAGATCTAAAATGTTCCCCTCCTCCAAGTCTCATTTGTTTTCAACTTGGTTTGATCGTGAGTGACACTATATTCAACAGCAGATTCACCCACCCAGAGCTCAGCAGCTTCATGTGCAGTTTGGAGGTGGAGCCTGGCTGGAGGTGGGTCACTAGGGGTGTGAGTCAAAAGGGCTCAACGTATTTCCAGGCTACCCTCTTTCTCCTTCTTGTCCGCTGTGGGTTAGACAGCTTTCCTCCACCATGTTTTTCCACCATTTGGCTTTGGAGACAGCTAACCATTGACTAAAACCGTAAGTCAATACAAGCCTCTTGTCCTTTAAGCTGTGGATGTCAGATGTTTTGCTCAGCTACAAGACAGTGCCTATGATTGTGGCAGGCCTCCTATGGATCCTGTGTCTATGCCTGCATCTTTTTTATCTTTATTCTTTTTGAAGTAACATCTTTCTCTGCAGTCCAGGCTGGTCCTGAAATCACTTTGTAGCTCAAGCTGGTCTTGAACTCACGGCAATTCCCCTACCTCAGGCTCCTAAATGCTGGGATTACAGGCATACGCCATCCAGCCTAGCTTTATGTGATGCTGGGAGAATGGAACTGAAGGCTTTGGGTTTTCATCTCTGCACTGTTTGTCTATCCCTGATGCCTGCATCTTTATGGAACCTACCACTTGTGAGTGTACACAGGATCTATGACTTCATTTAAACAATAGGATATAGTGAATATGGTGGGAGGGATGCCGCTCTTGTGATGACATTGTACTATGTAAGACATAGACTTTGCAGGCTGGAGAGATACTTCTTCTTGTCTGATAAAGCAAGTACTCTATAGTTGAGGAAGTCTACATGGTAAAGAAATGGAAGCAGCCTCTAGCACCTAACCTATCTTCTAGACCTGAGAGTATTTAGATTTGATAAATTATTCAGCCATACAGCTGCAAAAAAGAAGAAATCCTGATACACATGGCTCATATCTTTTCTATGCAACTTACTACACAACTTACGTAGTCAACAATACATGGTTTTATTATATTTCATTTTCTACCACAGAATTCTTTTTCCCCCCACACCCCGTCATAAGTGAGATATCTCAAGGGATCAGGGTGGGACCAAGCCTCATATCTTTGTCATTCAATTGACATGTCTTCATTTATTAATAGATACTTTAAATGATAGCCAATCTCTGACCATTAGTATGAGGAATATGGGATCCATAACGACTAAGAAATGAGGATCATTTTATTGAAATAGTAGATAATGCTAAGGAAATAGAAACAGGAGTTAAACTCTTAGAACTTGAGACAAGAGAGAAAACAGAAGAGCACTTAACTTTCTCTTCACTAACCTTCTGCCCTGCTCCCATATTATCACCTAACCTTTGACTCTTGGTGCTAAGTGTTAGTCACTGCCTTTTGTGATGTATATTAATAACTGTTCTGACCACCCAGTCCTAGGAAAAGAAGAAAATCTTCAATCTTACCGATATCGGGGTTATGATTTTCTGTTTCACCAAGCTAAATCTCTGATTTTTTTTTTTCTGAATTCATTTTTGTCTCAAAGGAGACATTATTTTTCAAGGTGATTCAGTCCAACTGGGCTGTTCAGATTTTATGGCACTATTGGATTAAACAGGCTTTATCGGTTTACCCTGGGCACTTGGACATTATTTCGAATATTTCTATAGGGCAAATGCATTTCAACTTCTAAACTATGAGACATACAAACGGCTGATTAGCAAACCAGTAATGCCCTTTCTTTTCTTTGCCTTTCCTTCACCTGTGAGAGAAACAACCATCCTGGCATGAACCACATCTTTTTAACTACTTTCTTCTATCAGCTGGAATGCTTTTGTGTGTAGTTAATAGAAGTTCTGGCCAAATACACCTTAAACAAAAAGGGTGCTTACTATAACAGAAAGAAGTCCAGAGAGAAGCAGATCTAAAATTTATCTCAGCAGCCTTACAATGCCACGAAGCACCTCAGCTCTGTCTCACCTTCGGCTTTGCCAAGCTCTGCATGCTGCCAGTTTCCCTCACCTCTGGCCACACGCAGCAGCAACTCTACACATCAAGTTCTCACAACATCTGAAGAGAGGAAATGAAAAGGAACTGAGGTGTTTTTGTTTTTTGTTTTTTTTTGTTTTTTTTGTTTTTGTTTTTTTTTTTTTTCCCTTTTGCCTGCTTCATTTATCAAGAGGAAACTTTTCCCAGAAGTCCTGCAACAGACTTTTTCTTAGGGTCTATTGGCCAGACTTTAGTCAAATGAAAAATTTCAAATGGATTTCTGTTGAAAATTGAATGAGATTGTAACCTGTTTCCTTTATACTTCAAACCTTGGGCTGGGTGGGAGAGGGGATTCATCTTCGCTGAGCATATTTTCCCTGAACTTGAATATAATTAGAGGGTCAAGTAATATAAAAAGAAAAGAGTGGTTTATGATAAGTAACTTCTAGCATGTCAAAGTATAATTTGACCCCTTTGTATTTCTCTTGCTAAAGAAGTTTATTCTAGAACAGTAACAAATGACACAGGGCTACACAGATGACGATCTAAAGCAGGAACATCAAACCTGCAACCATGGGATTTTCCTTTTTTCATCTTTCATTTTTTTCCTTTAATTTTATACTAAGAAATTAAAGTAAGTGTTTTACATATATATATAATATTTAATATATATTAATAATAATAACATAATATTATATATATATATATATATATATATATATATATATATATATATATATTACATAATATATATGGCCAAGATGATTTCTCTTCACTCAAAATAAGGGCCAAAACACAGGCATGTCACAGGTTGGACATGCCTGCTCTGAAAGGATACAAAGCACATTAGCAAAATGCATGTGAAATTACAATGCTGTGGTTGTGCTGAAAATGTGATGCTACGAAATTATGCTCCTGACTGGACAGTACAGACAGCGCAATGCCAGTTTGGATGTTACAGTGAGTCGTCAAACTTAAAAGACAAAGCAAAGAAAGCTCTCTAGTGCTAACAACACTCACTTTTCATTGACCTATGTTCAATGAGCCAGGAGATAATCCATGTGGAATTCACATATAAACAAGATTGTTAGTTAATATGCTACTTACAATAGGTTGAAATTGTGAAAGCTTTCCAATGATTCGTGATACAGAAAATCTTTGTCCAGGGACTATTAGCCACAGTTTTCTCAAAAGTAGAGCTAATCTCAACCAACAACTCAACCACCAAAGGCATCTTTCTTCTGGAATGCTTCCAGATGGTCTGCTTAGAAAATATCAGCCTTGTTTTTACAAAGCTCATACTTATTTATCATAATGTGTGTAAAATTAATTCAGAACTCAGGAAGCATAACCTAAATCACCTTCCTTAACTCCCCAGGATATTACAAACTCCACCACAGACCCTATGAAGGAGACTCATGTTCCCGTATTAGTCCTATTCCAGTGAAGCAATCAGACATAGGCTGGTTTACAACCAAACCCGATATTCTATGTCTAAAATAAAATCGTGACATTTAAATTATAGAACTGTGAAGTCAATCATATCTTAGGAATTTCCCTGAGAATATGAAATGGTCTGTAGAAGAAGGATGTTCCTGCTACAGCCATTTCCCTTTTTTGAAGCTAAGATCTTATTCTGAAAGTAACTGTGTCATCTATTTATTATCCTAGAAATAATTACCCGCTAGTGGAGGTAAAAAAAAAAAAATGGCAAAGAAACATTCTTCTTGATTCTTGGGGCCAAAATGTGTAAAACTGAAGAAAGAAGATACTAACAATCATATAATGCATCTTGTTCTTTTTGCACAAAATCAAAGAAAACATAAGTAAGCACAACATACTTGAATTGGAAAAAGTAACTCTAACTGCAATGAAAAGTCATCTTATAAATTTGTGTAAGTTACAAGGAAACTTAAAATTAGAAATACAAAAGCAATGCTGCAGTGACTTGACCCTATCCATGCTCTAATGACTTGAATTCTAATGACTGCTGTGCATGCAAGTAATAGTCTAACTCTCTATTGACCTAACAAATTTGAATTATGATCTTAGTAAAAAAATCAATAATTATGTATTGAGTGATTAGCACTAAGTTTGGCTCTGTATCATGAAACATGGGACTTTTTAAAACATCAAGCCTGTTTCAAGGAGTTGAATTGTAGTTGAATGCTGACTGTTATCCTTGGAACAATAGTGCACAGTGCAGGAACCATACAGCATGAAATGGTAAATTTAAATGCAATTTTTATGCACATTCATATGTTTTAAATATTTTTCTTCTCATCTGCTTTTCTCTTTTGACATTTTGCATGTGCAATTCCTCTCCGTTAACAGCAGTTGATCTTTTTAAAATGGGTAAACCACTAGGCTTGATTTACTATAGATTTTGTTTAAATCTGATATTTGTAACACTTTCTTCTAACAAAGCCCAAAATAAAATTAAACTGAAGTGCTCTTAAACTTTTAGAATGTGGGTAACTTTCTGTTTGTCACAGAATTGTTTAGAATTATTTCTCAAAAAAGAACAGACGTTGGCAAAGTTGAATAACTAATTAGGCTTACTACAATTCTGTCAATACGTCGCAGGAAATCTTCTGTCTCTCCAGACACCTGCCAGAAGAAAACCAAAGGCTCTCTATGACAAGCAAAGCAAGAGTTCAAATAATTTTCGGGAATTCTATTTTTCAATTCTGTATTCCTTAATTGAGTTCATTTTCTTTGTTCCTAATTATGCTGTTTCACATGTTACAAGCTTTACTTTAATATATATGTATGTGTGTGTGTGTGTGTGTGTGTGTGTGTGTGTGTGTGTGTATATATATATATATATATATATATATATATATATACAATCAATTATGGAATTAAATAAATTAGTGTTTAACTGAAGAATAGCTAGAGGTAGCTTATTATGATTCTATGAAAAGAGATAGTAAAGTAAGTACGATGTTCAAAATCCAAGGAAGCAAGACAGACTTAAGAATGTGAAATGCTAGCTGCAATTACTTCCTTTCCATAAAAGAATTAACTAGCTATCTAAATATAGTCTTAACTAGCTCAACTCTATATCATACCTAAACTTTCACATGGAAATTTTAACAAATAAAACCTTCCATTGAGACACTCTAAGAACATTTTTAAAAGATTGTCTTCCTGAAACAGAAATTTGAATTACAGATTTATAAAAATAAAATATCAACTTGGTTAGTCTATTACACATTTGTAGCCAAATATATAGAAAATGATTTTAGCCTCAGTATCCCTGAGTCGCTATTTCTTATTTCTTTCCAATTACTTATAAAATGATGTTTTATAACACTGTCTAACAATTGCTATCTTAACTATAAAATGAGACTGCTTAAAAAAAAAAAAAAAAAAAAAACTAAGCCAAATAAATAGGCCATGTTGTTTAGGAACCAAAGTATTTTCATCCACTTACTCATAGTTCTTGGTTTTTGACAAGATGTCTCTGACATCTGAAATGAAATTATTCACCATATAATTGTGCAACTTTTAAAATATATATTCAAGGTGAGAAACTTTTAGATAAGCCTACTTGAGTAGTGCAGGCCATCATTAAAGTTGAGAAATTTACCCCACTAAATCTGTGATTGCCAGACATATCCTCACATAGCAATGAAACTTTTTCCTGTCAAACATTATATATTGTTTTAAAGTTACAAAACTTCTGCATACAGTTAATCTTTTGGATACTTATGGTAAGCAAGTCCCCAGCAGAAGAAAGGCAACTTATGCCCTATATTTAGTTACAGTTTATTAATACACTATGAAGCCACTGCAACATACAGGTGATGAATGATCTAAATTAGAAAGCGAGTATTAATTATGCATGTTAAGATAATAAAGGAAAATTTATAAAAATGATAGTTTATAGAATAGAAACTTCCAAATAATTTAAAGCCTTTCTATGTGAAAACTGTGGTCTACTTTCCTTTTCCATTAAAGACTTTTTAGGCTTAACAGAACTAAAAATAGTTTTCAGAGATTTTAATTTCATCTATCAATATCTAATCATTATGATTGAGCTACAGTTACATTGGGATGCTTACCATTAATTTATTATAAAAAAATTTCATAACCTAAAATTTTATTAATTTATTATTTACCATTATTTGGGAAATATATAGCTATCAATTATAAAACATAATATATGAATAAAAACTAAGGCAAATGCTTGATTTTTAACAACTAATTGAAGACACATTGCCATTAATCCTCTACCAAATACTCTCATCTTGTTTCCTAACACACTTACCTTATTGTTCTTGCCACTTTCTGAAGTAGCTCTGAAGGTTCTCTTTTCTGAGTGTCTTTAGGTGTGCTGTCATGGCCATCCTGATGTCCTGAATGACTCAAAGGCTTTCTCTGTCATGATCATTTTTACTTTCAGTAAGAGTGAGACGCGATACAGTGCCAGGGTCCATGAGTAAGGCAAATGAGTGCACACTGCAACGGTTTCACAAGCTTGCCTTTCCTTTGAAGGGCATTTGATCATGGCATTTTTTGTATTTATTTTTTGTCATAATTGTTAAGACACTCAGGAAGGAAGATTTCCAGAACTGCTTTAGAAGACAGCAAAAATGACGGGATAAGAGTGTCTAAAGAAACTGGGAGTATTGTGAGAGGGTTTAACGGTGACATGTCTCTTAGTGTAAGTTTCTGAATTTAAATGTTCACCGTATTTGCTAATCACCTTGTGCATGTATTACCCAACGACAGTTGTGATCATAAAGAATAATAAGCAACACCAAAATTTTAAAGGCCTACGATAATGTTATTGTTTTTGCAATTATCAACCTGTGGGTCAGCAATAGAGCATCTCATCTCAATTGAAGTCAGCAAAATTAAAGAGCCCTCACTGGACTGTGTCTGGGCTTGAGCTCAAATTTGTTCCATTTATTAATATATGCACTACTATTGAATCAGATGCTACTCAGAGCATATTCTTCTAATAGCAGATACAAGAAACCCGAGAGTTCAAGTTAGTCACATTTGCACATTTAAACCCATGCATGTTGGCTGGCTCTTTCCATTCCATTGGCTAACACAAGTCACATGTCCAACCTCATTACCAATGCAGGAGGAAAATATACTCTACCTATACTAATGGGAAAGAAAGAGTGCAAAGCTACTTGGTAAAGGGCTTGGATGTATGAACCTATAACAAAGAAGGAATAAAGAGTTACAGACAATAATATTTCAGATTTCTACAAGACTACAACACTTTATATTAGATATGCATTACTTTAAGTTTCATTAATTTATTTCAATATCTTGAGGAAGTAAGGTAAAATGATCCACTTGAAACA
This sequence comes from Ctenodactylus gundi, assembly GCA_004027205.1. Lineage (NCBI taxonomy): Eukaryota > Metazoa > Chordata > Mammalia > Rodentia > Ctenodactylidae > Ctenodactylus > Ctenodactylus gundi. The sequence goes on along the minus strand of PVKB01004969.1, from coordinate 24,086 downwards.
ATAATTTCACACTAAAACTTAGCTGAAATTTATGACAATTTGAGTTAAGATTAAATAAACATTTAGCATTGGACTACTAACACATAAAATTTATTTAGATTTTATCTCCCAGAACAAACAAAATAAAAATAATGACATCACCTTAATTTAGTGATACATTGTCTTGGTTAATTTCTCAGCACTGTGACTCAATTACCCAATATCTAGAACTTAAGAGAGGAAAGATTTTTTTGCAGCTCACAGTTTCAGGAGGTCAGAATCCATACATGGGCAACCAGCAATGGCAAGACAGCTCTTCACAACACGGCAGAGGGGGAAGCTAAGTGTGGGAGGAAGAGTGCTGCTAGCACAACCCCTCCAGGTCAAGCCCCAAGCATTGGCCTCCCAAAAGCACTTGGCTCCTACTACATCTAAATACATGAGGCATTTGGGGGAAACACTACAAATCCAAACCATAACAGACATTGTTTGAAGACTCTATTTTTTTTTTTTTTTTTTTGGTACCTGGAAATAACATTTTTCCGAGCATAACATTAGAGCAAATACCAGCTGATAATAAAAATCTCACATTTTTATGTGCTAAGAAAAAATTCTTTTCAGGGGGCTATGGGAATAGCGCAGTGGTTAAAGTACTTGCCTAGCAAGAACAAGGACCTGAGTTCTATTCCTCAGCAGCACGAAAGTGAGGTATGGTTGTGCACACCTGCAATCTCAGCACTTGGGAGGCTGAGATAGGGAGACTGCTCTGAGTTTGAGGCTAGTCTGGGCTACATAGTGAGTTTAGGAGTGGCTTAGAATACAGAGCAAGACCCTATCTCAAAAAAAAAAGTATGCAAGAAAAATTATTTTTCTAGTAAGACTTCTATGATGTGCTACTTTAAATTTATGTTACATATGCCTGTTTTTTTAACAATAGTAAATCTAATGTAAATAGAAACTCAGATGTAGGGTGTGTGGTGTGACTCAGTGATTAGAACACCTGCCTAGGAAGCATAAGGCCCTGGGTTCAATCCACCAGCACCATATACCAGCTTAGTGTGATGGCACAGGCCTAAATTCCAGCACTCAGCACCTGGGTGGTTGAAGCAGGAGGACTGCTGTGATTTCAAGGTCAGCCTCGGCTACAAAGTGAGTTCAGAACCAGCCTAGATGGCAGAGCAAGACTCTGACTCAAGATGAAAAAGAAAGAAACTCAAAACTACAGTATACTGGAATGTGAAGTCCACAACACTATTTCAGCACCATACCGTGTGCAGCCACTTCCCTGAGTAGCCTCCCTCAGAGCTCAACGAGAACTTCAATAAACAACCTGTTTGATTCTTGAAAGTGCTGTCCAGGGTTATTTTGCTTTTGCTTTCAGTATGTGTTTTTAGTATAGGAATATCTCAGCATTGAAGGTATTATTTAGGAATTACATTTAACAACCCAAAGTCATATTAAAGTGTAATTGGTAATAGGAAAAGCAAAGATATTACATAATATTTATTTCTCTAAAAATACTCAATGACTCCCAGGTTTCCCTGATAAAAAATCACTTTTTAGCCATTTGCCTTTGTAACTGTATCATCCATTATTCTCCTATCTTCCAGCCAAATGACCTTTCACTGTTTCTAAATCTATCCTAGGCTCTATTACATTATTTTTAATTTTCATTTACTTATATATTTCTTTTTGAGACAGGGTCTTGCTCTGTAGTCCAGGCTGGTCCTGATCTCCCTATGTAGACCAGGCTGGCCTCGAACTCCCAGCAATCCTTCTGCCTCAGTTTCCCTAGTGCTGGGATTACAGGTGTGCACCACCACACCTGGCTTATGTGGTTCTGAGGTATCGAACTCAGGGCCTTGAGCCTGTTAGGTAGGTGCTTTGGTTGCTCAGCTATTCCTCCATTTCCCATCACATTTTTAATTTTACCTGACTGTTCCTTCTACAAGGAATTTCCTCTCTTGTTATCTATGACTTGGCTAACTTTCCAACATTTGCTTCTCTCAATAATTCAACTTCAAGGACCAAATATAATTTCCTCACAATTTTTTTCTGATAATTCTAGAATGAAAATTTTCATTTCCCCTCCTTGACGGCTCTTATCATAACCTAACTCCTGTGTTGTGTGATTTGCTTATAGTCATTTATTGCATATGTGATCCTGCCATGTTTCAGGAACTGTTCTTGCCTTTCATAAGTTCAGATTATATGATTTTTGTGTTTGTTGTAACCTCCCTGAAAATACAAGGCATGGCAGTCATCTTTGAAGATATAGCCTATTATCGTTCACATATTAGTACTCAATAAATGCCTAAAAAAAGAGTGATATGAGGGAAAAAGTCTCAGTAATATTTCTTTATTTCATCACAAGTTCTTACAAAATAATATAAACGTTGACTTTAGATTTAAGCCAAAAGAGCTGATGCGCAGACACTCAATAGGTTGAAACAGGTCATTAGCAGTAATTGAATCTATTTCAGCCAGGAAAAGACTGTGCTATTTGCCTTGAGGTACTTAAAATCAAAGACAGAAGACCTCATTTGTATGGGATGGTTTGAGTACGGATCTGCATAACATTTCTGATCCTCTCAAGACTGCTACAGTCCTTTATAAAGGATTTTCATCATGCAAACAGTAAATGACAGGGCTACAATAGTTAGGATACTAGGTCACTCTCCTGCCACAATATCCTCTATATTATTAGTGATACCTACATAAATTATTTTACTTATATAAAATAATAAAGCTGTTAAATTTTTATATTTTCAGTATTTTTTCTCTTTGATCTTCTTCTATCCTCCTTAAGCACAGCTTTTATGTTCCACTAATTGATCAAAACTAGTGAGTAGGCCATTATTTCTTTATAGGCATAAAATTTTAAAGCTAGAAGAGAAGAGAAATCATTGAGACTTATCTGTAATTTTTATGCAACAGCAATGGAAGCCCATAAAATCACTTCTGAAATCTCACATTATCAGAAGGTAAAATGTGGTTTGAACCAGATTTCCTGATTCTTCAGAGAAGGTTCTCGTTTGTCAGTCCATGTATTTGTAAACTCGTATTTTCAAATATTTATCTGATGAGATTTTTTTTTATAATTGCTTGAAACTTATTTTCTAACAATACCCACGGGAAAAATCTTCTCTTAGGGTAATCACCTTCCACATATTTCTGCCATGAACAATCTTTTCTGCTGTGGCAATTCACAACATCTTGAGTTTGCAAAAGAAGAATTCTGTATTCTCGTGTGTCAAACTCTGCTGGCCATGGTTACAAATTTAAGGGCTTCTCCAAAGCAGCCAATATCATAGTTGAGGCGATTAAGAGTGTTCTCAAAGAAAAGAGTATGCTTATTGTAAAATGGCCCCTATGGGGCTGCAGAATCATAGAGAGTGAGATCAATCTTATTTAAAAACATTAACAAGAACCTAATGTATATGTGGCATCTCAAATATGTATTAAAAGGTGGTAAAATACAAAAAGATATAAGCCATGACAAAAGTGATGGAAAATGCACAGGTTAATCAGAGACTATTAAAAGTCACAGGGCCTTAGGTTTGTCAGACAGGGTCATGAGGAGCAGTAGAGAAGTCATGCCAGGGTAAGGTTTGGGCATAGTCAATATGAAAAGTTGCTTGTGCTCCATTTTCTGAGAAACGTGATCTTATTGAGAGTATTTGATCAAGGTAAGGTCTTGATAAGAACTGTACTTAGGAAGATTAAACTGGATGGAGTCTATCAGTGAATTTAAGAAGAATATAACATCCAAATAGGATGACTCTTATTAAAGTTCACAAAAGAATTAATAAGGGCTTGAGTAGAGCAGGGAGAGGAAAAGAAATCATCGATTTTGGAGAACAACAGCACTAACGAAGAGAAAATGAGAACAGGTACCTGGCTAGACATAGGAGAAGAAAGCAGTTAACAAGCATGAGCATAAACAAAAAACAGGATAGTGAAGTACTACAGAAAAAAATATTACAATGCTGTGTACTGAGTTCTAAAATTCATGCCTACAGTATAATGCATACCATAGTATATTCCACAAATTAACAAGTATGTTTAGATACGATAACCATGTCATACTTAACTGCACACTGACCTACTGTTCACTAATTGTTTCAACTATTTCTGTCGTGTGACTTCAATAATATCACATAATTATGGAAATATCTAGAGTAATTGGCAGAAATAAATTGACCTATACAAAACTTACATTCCACATTCAGTCCTATTACAATCACTACTATTCAGTTTTACAGAGAAATGAACTAAGACTTAAAATTATCAGGTAGCTTGTCTACATTTCCCATGGGTAAGGGATCACCACATGTTGCATAAATAATTTTTTCCTGGTGAGAATCAATTCACCTCAGATAGGGCACAGCAGACAGGCTAAAGTAATGATTACAGTGAAGTCCAACTTGGTGAGCCATTTAGTGTGTTGGGTTCACTTAGAGGAGTATGGAAGAGGAGTCATTCACAAGGGCATAGGTGAGGGGCCACCCACAGGAGAAGGGTAAGCCGTCACGTACAGGCCTGCTGATGTTTCGGAAGCAGTCACATCACTGAGAAATCTTCCCATCTCGGAAGGTGACGCACAGAAACGGACTCCTGCCTTCCAGGCTCACCTGCAGCTCTCTCTCAGGAATCCTCTCTTCACTTTGCTGCAGTTCCTCCTTTCTTTTCCCTCGCTTTCTCATTTTGTGGCCTCAACCCACAAACATCCCAGATTCAGTGTCCCTATCCAGGCCTTTGGGCATGCGCACACGTCAGCAATGAGCTGGAGGTCATGAACCACAAGATGTGGGTAATGACCACGTGCTGCCCCCTCAGGCACAGGACAGGCTTCAGGCCCCAAGGAATCTTCCTAGTGTGCCCACATGTGAGTTGTCTTTCCTCCATGTAGGAGGGTCAGAGTACCTGCTGTAGAGCACTACAATCCTTTATCCAGCTCTTACACACCACCACCGATTGTAAGAAAAACTTTTCCTGGGGAAAAGCATTCAAATATCTATTCACCTCAGATAAGGCTGAGAAGACAGGCCTAAGTAATGATAAAACCTAAGTCTAACTCAGTGAACCAATGAGTTTATTGGCATTAAAGGAGTGTGCGTGAGGACTTAATGATAGGACAGAGGTGAAGAAACATCTACAGATCTACAGGAGCATGAGATAAGGGTCACTTACAGGCCTATAAATGACTCATTATCATTGTCATCATCAAGCCCCCCCACATCCAACACACACACACACACACACACACTCTCTTAGGTCTTGCAGACTCCAGAATCTCCGGGGTTGGTTGGTTGGTTTTGGTTTGGCTTTTGTTATTGTTTCCCTCCTCCGTCAATGAGTAGAGTCAGATACTGACATATTGGCTAACCACAAGAAAAACAAGCAAACAAACATAAAGATCATTCAATACATACAGCTGTGAAAATCAAGAAGAAAATGAATATGGCTGGAAAATTTTAATGAGATTCCGAATGTGTGTAATCTGCACATAAAAAAAAATTACAGGAAGTCGCATTCGTAAATTATCTTAAGATAATTTAGTTTAAATATTGCTAGAGAAGTGAAAGGATTTAGTGAGACATTGTGAATTTGGGAAGCTTTCTTCTGACAAAATACACACACCAAATAGACACACCAGAATTAAGAACACATATTGTCTGAAACTATCTAGGTCAACTGTAATTAGTGTGTTAAGAAACATCTTGTTTGTTCCCTTACACAATTAAAACTCAATACACAAAACTAGAAACACATGGGTAAATGTCAACTATGAGTTACCCTAACATGGAAACAACTATTCAAAATCGCCTGTGGGTTTTATTCTGTGTCTGGGTCTTACTCAGAGAAGAATTTGTGTAGAAGATTGCCAACCTAAAATTTACTAACAAAATAATTGAAAGAAGTTAGTAATAGGCTTTTGTTTTAGTTTTCTTATCTGCGAAATAAGGGAGTTGGACTGCATTATTTCTAAATTCATTTCTAGCTACATAATTACATATAACTCTCAGACAAGTGGGATGAGAAAAGTCTACGTGATTTTATTGAATTGCCCTTCACCTTACTTGGACCTTAACAACTTTGGAACTTAGAGCTGATTCATTATGGCCAAGAAAGAACATTTCCATTTCAATTTCTAAGATAATAATGCCACATTTAACCCTTTCATATTAAATGTTAATTTTCTTATTTTTCTTACAGCTCTGTATTTGTTAGCCCAGGACTTTCCTGTAATTAGATGTCACTCTTTTGATTAATTCTGTATTTGCTTGAAGAAAGTAGCTATTTTTAGCCCCGTCATCAGTTTCTAATGTGTGAACTCCTGCCCTGCCTGTGCTGGTTCTTGTGTTTCTATGCCCTTTTCCAAATACCTAAGTAGTACTTTACTTTTTATTAGCTGGTAATTCTCCTGAAGAGTCTGAACTTGGCCTTCATGACTCACCAATTCTGTCCTAGTAATATACAGAATTAACTCTTTCTTTTTTTTTCTTTTTTTTATTATTTTTTTCTTTTTTTTTATTTTTGAGACTGGGTCTTGCTCTGTAGTCCAGGCTGGTCCTAAACTCACTTATGGAGCATAGGCTAGCCTTGGGCACAAGGCAATCCCTCTGCCTCAGCCTCCTGAATGCTGGCATACAGGCATGTGTCCGGCTATGTGGTGCTGGGGAATCAAACTCGGGCACTTACCACTTGACGTAGCACTTGCTAGGCAAGTGCTTTAACAGCTGAGTCATTCCTCCAGCCCTCTATTTCTGTCTTAAGTCAAAAACATTTTATGTCAAAATATAGTAAATCCTGTTAGTAAATATAATCCCTAAACATCTATATTTTCCCTAAAATAATGGAGAATATAATTTCTAAAAATATATATATTCCAAAGTTTTATTTATGAGATTAAGTAGACACGTTCTGCTTATGTAATATAATGGCTATGTCATAAGACATAACTCAAAATTATAAAAGTATGATCAATCAACCACTGTAAATGTATAAAATATTTAAGCAAAACGTGAATCCAGTTATGAGATCACTAAATTTAAAGGTTCAAATGAATTACCCAGGTGATAATTTATTAATTATTTTTACTGCTTAAGAAGGCACATTGCTATGTTGTTTCAATCAGTAAAAGTAATATACAAATGAGAAAGAATACACTCTATTTTCTTTTCCTTAGTATATCATCTACAGTGTTCTCCAATATGGAAGGAAAAAAAAAAAAGACTAGAATAATGTCTTTATACCATAAAAATTTAAATAGGAGATAATGATGATAACTAAATGTCTCTAAATTTCTCCGTTGATTCATTCTAAACTGTCTAAATAACTCCATCTTTACTATAGTTCACACTAGTTAAAGCAGAGCCTCAAGCTCCTGACAGCAGACAGAGTTAGAAAGGTAACAGAGCATGCAAACTGTTTTTTTTTTTCAGGGACTGCTTAAGTAAACAAAATGGCACAATAAACATATAAACACGAATTACTGTAAAAACAGAAGAATATTATTGTACCATTGTATTTCAGCTTTCTACACACACACTTTTGTGAATGTGTAGTTTTAGCTATTTTCAGAGCTCTTTTATTTTCAAGGTTTTATTTAGACAATTCAGAGGTACAGAAAAAAATAACATTATTATCAAGAAAGACTTCTCAGTCTAGCATGACAACACATAGCTATAATCCCAGCTGCTGAAAAGGCCGAAGCAAGAGAATTGCAAGTTCAAAGCCAGACTGAACATTTTAGCACTATTTTGTCTCCAAAAAATAGAGTAAAAAGAGGATGAAAGAACAAAATAAAGGAGAGATGTAAGAAATAGGACAGTAGGCGCTGTGGAGACGAGCAGAAGATGTGTGGATGAGGGGAGACAGAACGGAGGGGATAAAAATTATTAGGATGCAATGGGTAGTAGATAACAATTCCTGAAATTCAATGTAATCATAATGTTTTGCAAGCAAACTAATGAAAATAAAAATCATGGGAGGAAAATGAAACTGGGGAATGTTGCTCAATATTAGAGTACCTACCTTACTTGCTGGAGACTGTAGTTTCAGTATTCAGAACTCAAAAAAAAAAAAAAAAAAAGGAAAGAAGTAAAAAGAAGAAAACAAAATCTAGCTCTACAAAGAACATATCACAACTTTTGACACAGGTCTTAATGTTGTATTAGATTCTTGAGATCTTAACTCTTTAGAAAGCTGTCCTCTCTTTTCATGTTTGCATGTAACTTAGGTAATATCTAAATATTTTTACTCGCTGCAAAGGTAAGAGAAGACAGATTATAAATTGACAGTTTTTGAAAAGGATGTAAACCTTGGAAATCACTTTCTATCCTCAGCATTCTTTAAATAAATTATTTGATGTAGTTTGTAATTTGTGTGTACTAATAATTAGCTGATAGTTTACAATACATTAAATACATAAGGTAGAATAGATTTTTGTCCACGTAATTCATTGCACACTTTTAACAATTACTGCCCAATACATATATTTATATTCATATTACTCTCTTCATTAAAATATTTTTGTTTTTTGTAGAGTTTAATGCATGTTATATGTGAATTTGTTATTCACTAAACAGTATACATTGAAAGAAAGCCAAATGCTAATGAGAATAGGACAGAGACAGATCGCGACTTTAACAGCTTTTGGTGGGAAAAAATGTCCTTTTTATTTGAAAAAAGTTATTTTTAATAAGGTGGACAGGATGGGCTGCAATACAATGTTGACTTTTTATTCAATTATAGTAAAGAAATTTGAAAAATAAACAATTTATTACTAATGCTAAACATTCTCGTGAACAATCACATTCACGGCATCTTGTCAGTTAGTTGTATTGAAAATCCAGTTTCCTCTTTACTAAAAATGCTTTAGTATTATTGCTCTAGTTTTATGCACAATGACAGTGGAAGGTTCTGTGCAAGTTACCCAATCTCGCTTGTCCACAAGGTGGTGAATCTTTCCATTCTACTGTGGCTGGATATATCTTTTCGAAATGCAATGTTCTTTTAACTCATCTCTATTTTTATTCTCTTTTCCTCCTTTTCTTTGCTATTCTTCCTCATTTCAGCACTAATAAAATTCCCTGGAAAACTTCATCACAGAGTCCCTTTTCTAATTCTGAAGCAAATAAGCAATGAAGAGTCTGTAAAAAATTATTTAATAACATACTTGGCTCTTTAGATAAACACTGTATGTAGAAGAATGCTTCAATGTCCTCTGACATTTTGCCATATTGGAAAAATTGTAGTATCTTCACCAGAGGTTTACATGTTATGTATTGTTCATTGTTTCTTTCATAGGGGACATAATCCTAACTTCTCTGTGGAAATATCAACTGAGAAAAATGTTTATTATTTTAATGACTTGGTGATTTTCTATAATTAAACTCTGAGAATTGGATTATCATGTGTTTTTTCTCTAAGTGTCAAGAAACTTCGAGTTAGGAGACAAACTATGCTTATTGAGACATCAAGTCTATACAGTTTTGAGAGCTCTCTTTGAAAGTAACAATCAAAATTAAGAATATCCCATTAGATACAGGACTATGAAAGAGCACTCTTCCAAAGCTTAAGGCCTGAAGTTTATTATATGTATGAAGCTCATTGCTTTATGAGACACGTTGTAAAGTTACTTCTGTTTGGGGCTGTTTTATGACCAAGTGCTAATATTTTCCTTTCTCATCACTTCTTAATGCATTAGAAACTGCTGGTCCTTACACAATTGAGATCTAAATGGTTGATTGACTTATTTTCAGAAAAAATATAAAAATTATAAAATATAGATAAGCATGTTCTTTAAGTTTAAAACATAAATATTCATTTATCAGCTATTTTTTTTCCATGCTACTTAAGACTCATTTCAGGTGATGAATTAAGCGGAAGGTTTTTTTTTTTTTTTTTTTTTTTTTTTTTTTTTTTTTTTTTTTTTTTTTTTTTTTTTTTTTTTTTTTTTTTTTTTTTTTTTTTTTTTTTTTTTTTTTTTTTTTTTTTTTTTTTTTTTTTTTTTTTTTTTTTTTTTTTTTTTTTTTTTTTTCCCCTCTCTTTGGGCTACAATTAGTTTTTAACTGACAAAATAATTTTACATATGTTTGGGGTCAGGCTTCAATACATGCATCATAATTAAATCAGGGTGTCCAACATTTCATTACATCATATTTATAATTTCTTTGCCCTCTGTACAGTTAAAATCCACAGATTGGGAGGCATAGTTCAGTGGTTAGAGCACTTGCCTTGGCTGCACAAGGCCCTGGATTTGATACTACAACATTACATAAAAATTAGGTAGGGGTGATGGCACACACCTGTAATCCTGGCCCTTAGAAGCCTAAGGCAGGAGGATTGCAATATTCAGTACTCCCTACTGAAGACTGGAGTGGCCAGCCAGCCACAGAAGACTGGTGTGCAGCCCCCAGTGCCCAGGCCACTGAGTGGTGGGAACAATCACTGAATGGTCCCAGGCTGCTCTGCAAAGCACCTGAGCAACATGGGAATGAGGTGGATGGAAAATAAAACACCTATTTATAAAAAAATAAATGAATGAAAATATTCAACACAATCTGATGAACCATGGCTTTATTGTGTGAAAGAACAACAGAACTGATTTCTCTCAACTGTAACATTTTAGAAGCAACTGTCTAATATTCCTGCCCTTATATTTTACAATTTGGTTTTTAATCTCTTAACTTCTGAATAATCATTTTGAATTTTCTGTAATGATGTTTTCAGTATAGTATATCTGCTTGTGATTTATTTCTCAGGTAGTGTGGGTTTAGAGGGCCCTGTAAATCTACTCAGAATTCTTATCTTGGGTAGTGTGGACAGAGTAGTCACGTTAAAGAAAAGAACTGAAAACAGTAGGGGCTGCTACTCCTGAATGGCTCCACAGGCCAGAGGCAAATTAAGACCAGCATAGCTATACTTTGTGGAGTCCTGATTTCTACCTGAATCATACAAAAGAACCCTCAACTGATCTGTGAATTCTGTTTATAAATTCCATTGGATAGAATTAGTCGTGTGGAAGTACTCAAGTAAATACAAAGAAAATCAGGAAAGACAATTTAAGTAGGTAGCTTGGATCAGAAATACATGGCGCACAGCAGCAATGATTTCTGTACTGTACTTACACATAGCACCAACTTTACTATTTCAAATATAATTATAGTTGATTAAACTGTTCCTACAGCGTTCATCTATTTGAAACATGATCACCGTTGAAGAATAAGGACAGGCCACTTTTCCTGGCCTAGCAGAGTAAGAAGCAGTCTTAAGAGCCACATCCTGCTAAAATGTCTAGATAATCTTTCCTTGAATTTTCGACATCTTCCGCTGATTGTAAATTTGTATTAAGACTGATATTTTGAAAGGCTGAGTGATATTAGTTATAAAATACTATACCAAAAATGCAAGAGTGGTTAGCTATTGGCAAGCAGCCTGAAGGTAAAAACAAGCACATGCTGTTAACAATATAAGAAACTAAGAATTAAAAAATGTTTCATCAGGAGTTGCTGAAACTCCAGAAATTTTAAAGACAGGTATCCTTCCAAAATGCCTTTGGTCTGGATTCTACCAAATAATATAATGAAGTAAGACACAAATAATATAGCCTCAAATATAGCAACAATTTCCCCAGCCCACTAAGGACATGAAAGTAAAGCATTTTAGGGATGCTTTAAAAGATAATTCTGAATATTATCTACAGAGGGAAGAATTAACATCCCAGTTTCCTGGGATGCCTTATACTTAACTTTCCATTTTTCTTGCATGATGAACATTTTAAAAAATAGCATATCAAAGATCAAAGAGTAAAGCTTTTAGTGGATGTTGCTTTTAATATATCCTCAGCTATAACATTCAGATTTTACAGAAAAAGTGAAAAAATCTCAGAAATGGTTAATAAAATAATATCTTGCATAAATATTCCAAGTTTATTATTTTAAGTTATTTGGAAGTCAGAATGAAAAAACACTTTTAGTTCTTTGTATTTTTAAAGGTAAAATATAAACAAAAGTTGTCACGTTTTGAAATGCACCAACCCAGTTGTTTTTAATAGCTAACTGTTTTACTCAGCTTTCTCACTGCTAGGACCCAGTCCAAGAAGTGCATTCCACCAATCCCCAGGGTCATTCCCAAGCCAATCAAGTTGATACATTCAAGCATAATCTCACGCTGACATTTCTTGGCTGTACATCATGTGCCAACAGCCCCATTTAAGAAAACTGGTGTATTCACTAATTTTCAGTCCTGCAATAATCCAGTAATGTTTGTATTGTTGTCAATATTTCACAAAAACATCAAGACTGAGTCTGATTTCAATACAAATATCTTTTGCATAGCTCACAAGCATAGCTTTTGGTGAGAAAAAGTGTAACAAAGAATGGAAATTAACTACAATATTGTGTTTCACCAAATTACTTACAATGTTGTGTTTCACATAGAAAGTGTTCAAAAACCATTAGCCCATATTATTATTCTTAACATTGTTATTATCATCCTTAGATACCAAGGAGAGCATCTAACAGTATCATGACTAATTAGATGCTTAATATATATTTCCTTCCTTTCTTACATATCTTCAAAAATTTTAATAGGATATACAGATTTAAAGAAAAGAAATTACCTCATTTGTGAATAGAATTCAACTGGGATGGAACCCCACTAGACTTTGAGAACATGTGTGAATGACCTTGAAATGAAAACCCAGGCACTATTTTTAATTCTGTTTCTAAATTTAACCATGTCACAGCCTCATCTTAGTCCTGTCAGTGCCACAGAGTTTGCTGTTCATTTAACACACACCGGGCACATTTTCGAGTGTATCAGCTTTCAAATTTTGGCAGTGAAACCATTTCAATGACTATTCACATTTCCTCCAAAGTAGAATTTAATAAAAGATCTGTAGACGGGGGAGTGGAGAGAAGAGAAGGACGATGAGTGTACCAGGGTATGAACGATCTGTGACAGCTCTCATATATTTTTCTCATCTTTTCAATAGCAAAGTCACAAATCTCTTTTAAATTACTGAGAAGATTATAACTGAACGTTAGCACTCTTTAAATCCAAGCATCATCAGTGACTACTAGAACAAATGTAGTGCTAAAGTATATTTGAGTTTCAGTGCTCTAAGAAAAAGTTTCCTGGGTAGCAAAGGTGCTTGTCCAGGCTGCAAACTACATGATGCATCTACATTGCAAGCTCAATTCTATTAAACTGATTTGTGAATATCATTATGTTATCTGTTATGTTTACAATTTCTATTTTGTCAAAAGCAGAATTTGCTGATTAAGACTATGTTACAGATACAGCAGGCAGTAAATGTGGCTCAATTATTAGTTGGTATCATTCTTTGCTGGCCAAGAATATTACTCTCTAAAAACTGAGAGATTTGTCACATAAGAGCTATGTGGACATACTAATCCAACAAGTCTGGTAGGTTAACACTCAGAGGCCTAGGCTGATTGCTAGAATTTTCAAGGAAAATTTCCAAAAGTCACCTGATGACGACTTGACTTTATATCAGTTTGGTAAACTGAAAAGTGATGTCAAAAGAATTCCATTTAGAATCACCTAAAACATTTGGCTTTAAATCTGAAAATATGTATAATATTGTTTAATTCTAATAAAGAATATATATATATATATATATATATATATATATATATATTAAACTTTTATATTTTGTTTAATGTTCATGTTTTTATTTAAAATTTAAAATCAAATTATAAATTCTAATGATGATAATTGGTATTGGTGCTAACAAATTATATATTTAAAATTTTCATCTGTATATATTTAAAAATATTTTGCTTGATTTGACCTCATTTATAGAGATATAGATAAAAAACCTGTGTACCAAAATACCACTGATGATAAGCATTTTGGTTTTATAAAGAGAGAAAGTGTCATAATAGCCTTGTATTGTTTTGTAAATGGCAATTATTAAAAATGTTTTATGCTCTTGTATTGTTAAAATATTATTTCATTGGGAGAGATAAATCAATGGAGGTAGCAAGTAAAATGAGGAACTTTGACTCCAGAAAACATTACTTAGGTGTACACCAGCAAATGAGAAGGAACTGTCTCCATTTCCTACATGAAACATTCTGGGAGATGGATCCATGAAGAGTTCACCTCCAAGGAGAAAAATTAGTGACATAATCCACATACAAAAATTCAATTCTGATATCCTGGTCATGAAGGGTAATTCATAGAGGGTGACCTACTCTTAAAAAAAAATAGTTAGGAAAAAGTAAATGAACTGTGGGCAAGCAGCAGCAGATCTATGGTCCAAGAATAGTAATATCTAGCAAAGCAGTCATGAGCTGCATCCGCCATGAGATGGATGGCCATGAAACATTCAAACAGTGAAATCAAGAATGGATTATTAGGAAAAATGAATAGTGGCTACCACTATTCTCTTCTTTTTGTTCTTCAGCATACACAAAGTGTCTTTCTAAGGTTTATTATGACCAGAGCTTGCTCTGATATAGTTCCAAAGAGTGTGTGTGTTTGGGGGGGCGGGGGGGAGATGGGGAAACGCTTTTCCTGTCTTTCAGTTCTTCTCAGTTACTTTGGAGCTTTCTGCAAAATGCACAAAAAACTGTTTTAAGGATCTTGCTATTTGGGGAAAATAAAATAATCGAAGGTCTGTTGGGATAAGCTATTTTTCAGTTATAACTTGCTTCACTGAAAGTGACATAAGGATTTATAAAAATAATCTTATGGTGCATTGTAAGAAACATTTGTAAGAATGTAATGCAGTGGTTTCTCTGTGATTAGTTTCTAAGTTTTGTCTATTACAAGATCAGCTTTAAAAAATTAACATAAGGTAATCCGTGAGCATCACGATGCATATTTTGATTCTTTTTGGTGTCACCAGTTTGATAGTCATCTTTCTTTGGGCACAATTCACTGACATACATTGCTTGACAAGAAAAAAGAACCTATAAGCTTTTCCTGAGAAGACATTCATATGCAGCATGTGTTAGGTTTTTCAACTTCATTTGGCATTTCTCAACTTAACTAATTATGTTATCACTCAATGTAAACTTTCAAAAAGAACGTCCTCAGCTTAAAGAAAAAAAAAAAAAACTTGCAGTTATTCTGCCTAACTTCACAGATATTCTTGTCATCTTTAACTAGAAGAAAATTATATTTGTGCTTTTACATAGTTGTAAATTATGTGCCTGCCTCTTTTACTTTCTCTCTCATAGCTTATCCTCCATCTACTACTTATTTCTCCCCAATCACCTATTTCTCTGTAATGCATGGTCTGAACTAATTTGCACAATGCTAGGGATTGCTAAAGAGCTACTTGTCCTTTCCTGGGTTGCCTTGTATCTGTGAAGCATTTGGTATGCTGTAGATCTTTATCAAATATGTCTGTAACACAAGCCTCTCATCGCTTTCTCAAACTATTCGATTGAAATGTTGCCAAATATAAAAATAATGTAGTCAATCAATTTTAACACAAATCAAAATTGTGGAAATGAGCACATGCTCACAGCATGTATTAATATGTAAATAACACATGTGCATACACACAGGCACACATTTGCTTTTTGATTTTTAAGGACAAAACAAAGTCATTCCAATTTGTCCAGTCTGGCCTTAAATTCACTATATAGTTCATGTTTGCCCGGAACTTGTGATCTTCCTGAATCAACCTCCTGAGTTCTGGGGTTATATCTGGAGTGAATCCCAAGAGCCTCATGTATTTGGATGTAGTGAGATAACTATGAAATCAAACACTGTTGGGAGATCAGGCATGGCTAAAAAGGGATGGATGCTTGGGGCTTCATCTGGAGGGATTATATCAACTTGCTGAGATTGGAGGGGCACCCATGGAAGAACTTCCACGTATGTATTGTTGACTTGTGGACCAGGAAATGAAGGAAAAGTACCCACCCTTGGCTTGGAGGGCCCAAGTGGTAGCTTGAACTAAGTAAAGAAATGAAGAAGAAATATTGTATAGCTTCTTCCTGGGAAAGCTCTGGCCTTGCCTGAGTCTCTAGATATCGACTGACTTTCATTTAGTTTCATTAGTTTCTGCAATGCTGTGGGCAGCTTTACAGCCTCTGCTATGTGATTCCACCACTGCCAGCTGCCCATGAATGGGCTGTATGAGACCTTCTGAAACTGAGCTATAACAAATCTTTCTTTCTTTTCTTTTCTTTTTCTTTCTTTTTCTTTTTTAGCTGTATGTATCGGCTATTCTGTCTCAGCAATGAGAAAATAAGTAAGATAAAAATTAGTTCCAGAGAAGTTGGGCTGTTGCTGTGACTTTACTTGGTCTTGTGTTTAGAAGCCTTTGGAACTGAATTGCAAGAGGAATTTTGAATGGATTGAAAATGCTGTCTAGAGAAGACTTGGAGTGCTCTAAGCCAAGCTTGATGGGTTACTATGGTTGGAGCTCAGGAGACCAGAATACTGAGAGAAGTGTGGACTGGAAAGACCAGGCCTGAAAAATTTCAGATGTGAAGGAAAATTACTGGCAATTGGCTTAAAATTCATGCATGGAAAGATAAAGGACTTGGCTTTGAAAGAGTCACTCAAGGCATTTTGCAGGGCAACCCAAGAAGATGAATCTCCTACTTCAGCCATCTAAGAACTCAGAGGCCACTATGTCCATCTTGGTCGGGGGGGGGGGGGGGCAAGACTACTACTCAATCTAGTGGCAGACCTTGGTCTCAGTCATGTGGTGTAGGCTTCACTGAGATCAGAATGCAAGAGTGATAGGGTCATGTAAGCTTCCACCCAGATGACAGAAGGATTTTGGAGGCTAAGTAGTGTGTTCCTGGGAAGGTATTGCATAAAGCTGTGAATGAGAAGCCTAAGTTGCTATGGATACCCCGATATCTCAGAAATTTGGTGATGACATGAACATAGATCACCAGCTGAGGACATGGAGCCAGCCCAAAAGAAAATATATGGAAGTTGCAGCCAGAGGCAATGCTCTAGAGGTAGGGCCCTTCAAGCCTTTTGGAGCTCACAGCTCAACAGTTTACTCCACATGGTGGACACAAAAAGAACTACAGGATTTAAGGAGCTACAGAATTTAACTCTTCTCCTACAGGGTTCAGAACCTGTTTTGGTCCAACTGCTTTCTATTCTATTTCTACATTTTGGAATGGGGATATTTACCGTGTGTCTAATATAAACGGGACTATTTATATTATATGTTGGAAGTGTTTAACTTTTAATTTTCACATTCACTCACAATTAAAGAGTTTGCTTTGAATCTCAGAGACTTTGTATTTAAACTTTTTAATCCATGCTGGAACTATGAAGACTGTGGCAATTTTAGAGAAGGACTAAATGCATTTTGTGGAAGAAAGTGGACATGAATCTTTTGGGGGATGAAATGTTAATATTCGTATTTGGAATGTTCCCCAAAAGTTTAATGTATTTGGGATGTTGTGAAATACATATGGAACCATGTGCTATTGAGAGGTAGGATCTGGTCAGAAGGGGTGGATTATAGGCATATGGTGGGTAAGGGGAGTACTGGAGATTATGGGTATGTGGCATATTACTGGGTGTGACCTGGAAGGGACAGATTACTGAGATTTTAGCAATAGATTACAGGAAAAGGACCTGGAAAGGTATGTGCTATTTCTACTTTTTTTCTTTCCCCTCACTTAGCTTCCTGTCTGCTATGCCTTGAGTAGATCTTTCTCTAGTAATACTTCTTCCCTGTTCTTCCACCAATGCCACCTGCCCTTGAATGGACAGACTTTCTCAATTGTGAGCTAAAGTAAGTATTTCCTCCATTAAGTTGAGCATGTTATATATCCTGTCCCAACAACGAAAAAGTAATTGAGAAAATCCTATAGTCTATAATTTTACTAAAGTTCTAGTTGCTTTTTCCTCATGTTCTATTCATTTTTTTTGTAGACAATCACATCATTGCAAATAAAGTTACATTTGCCTTTCTTTCCAATTTTGGTACCTTTTAGTTTTTCTCCCTGCTTACACTGCCCAGGACTTCCAATAAAATATTAAGTAGAAGTGATGACAATAATGCATTTTTATTGTGCTTGACTCTAAAAGGAAAGCAATGCATCTTTCATCATTAATTATGAAGCTTAATGAAGATTTGTTTTCAGATTGGACATTATCAGGTTTAGAAAGGGTTTTCTTCTGAGGCATAAATATTAGGTTTTGTCATATTTGTGTTCATAAAAATGAATGTAGCTTTTCATATTATATTTTAATTATGGTGAACTACATTGATTTGTTTACAAATTATGTACCAATTTGGAAATTCTTAGATAAACCTTACTGTGCAAAAAGTGTTAGCCTTTTCATATATTGCTGTGCTTGATTTGCCAAATTTTGTGGAATTTTATATATATGTTTTGAAATATATAGGTTTTTTTTTTTTTTTTTTTTTTTTTGCTTTTGAGATGTCTTTTTCTGTCAAGTGATAGCATGGTGATGCTCATCTAATAAAATGAGTTAGGAAGTAGAACCCCATTCTTTTATTCTCTGAAACAACTTGTACAGAATTGGTAAAATGTTTTCCACAGCAATTCACAGAATTCATCAGTGAGGCCATACTGGCCTGAAGTTTTCTTTGTGGGTATTTTATTTGCATACTGTTATGGCACAGATCCCACAATGTCTCATATATTTGGAAGGTGATTGGATCATGAAAGTTTGAGTGACTTGCTGTTTAGATGTGGATACTAGGAATGTGACCTGGAATGGTGAATTTTTGAGCCCAGTTCTTCATGTTTCTCTTTGATCCTGGCTGTCATGAAGTGAGCACCATTTCTTCACCCTGCTCCTCCACCATGCTTTTCTGTCTTGGAGAAAACTAATCTTAGATTGAGTCTTTTGAAAACTATGCACCTAAATCAATCACTACTCCTGTAAGTTTGGGGTGTCTTATTTTTTGATGCAGCAATATCTCTCCTGGGAATATTCCCAAAAGATTTAAAAACAATGCATAACAGAGATACATGTATACCCATGTTCATAGCAGCACAACTAACAATAGCTGAAATGTGGAAGACACTAAAATACCCATCAACAGACCAATGGATACACGAATTGTGATTATTTATATACAGTGGAATACTACTCATCTATAAAGACAGACAGGTTGGAGAACTGTGTAGGCAAATGGAGGCAACTTGAGACCATCAAGCTTAGTGAAGTGAGTCAGAAGCAGGTGAAATACCGAATGGTTTCTCTGATGAGAAACCCAGATCACAATTATTTCATTGAAGTTAATGTGGAAAATAATGAGAAGTGAGGGGGCGGGTGGGGGGAGCATAGAAAGGAGAGAGGGGAAAGGTCTTGCAACCTTGCCATGATACATATGTGCATAAAATGCTCAAGATCAATGTAAACTTTAAGTTTTGCACTTATACATGTCAATAAAATGGGAAAAAATAAAAATAAGTAAATAAAAGTACTTCCATTTCTGATTTGTCCTCTCTCTTTCATCATTTTTACTTAACTGAGCTAAAGGGTTATCTTTTTAGAATTTTTCAATGAATTAGACTTGTGTTTTCTCTATTATTTTTAAAATTTCAGCTAAGTGTCTTGTTTTTAACTTACCCTGATTTTAGACCATTCTTTTTCTACTTTCTTAAGATGTAAACTAAGTTTATTGATGTCCAGAATTTTCTTCTGTAATAAAGGCAGTCACAGTGCTATACACTTTCCTTTAAGTACTGTGTAAATGATATCCCAAATTTCTGCTTCACCAAGCTTTTTAAAGAAATTTTCATTTGAAATATTTTTTAGTTTGTTTTGGTTTGTTAGTTGTTTAGATGTGCATCACTTAATGCCAAACACATAAACACTTTTCAGATATGATCCTATTGATTTTTCATTTAATTCCATCATGTTCAGAGAGTAGTTTATGTAACTTTAATGAAGTTATTGACAGCACAGTGATATTTCAGAAGAAAATATAATACATATTAGAAAATTTTCCCTGTGCATGGAAAGAATTGCATTTTATTGTTGAAAGAAATGTCCTAGCAATGTTAATTAGGGTGAAGCAAGTCAGTTAGTGTTTTGTTGCTGTGACTCAATACTCAACATCCACAACTTAGAGAGGGAAGACTTATTTTGGCTTATAGTTTCAGAAGGTCTCTGTCCATTCATGTGTGGGTGGCTGGAAAACAGTGAAATCACATGGTGAGGCTACAGCTAGAGCTAAAGCCTCCCAGCATGCCGAAGTCCTCATAACATGATGGAACAGAGAGAGACTGGAAGGGCAAACCAGCATATGCTCCTCCGGGTCAAGCCCTAAGTATATGCCCCATCCAGCCAGGCCCCACCTCCCAACCCTACACAGTATCCATAGGACAATGAGAATCTTGGGTGACACTTCAGAGCCAAACCAGGCCAATAAGCAAGTCAAAAATTGCTGGCCTGCCTGCCTGCCTGCCTGCCTTAATTCCTTCTGAATTGGGGAATTGAACCACAGCCTTCACATTGAGCTATGTTTCCAATCCTTTTCTTTTCTATATTATGTCAGCATCCCATTGACTACTAAATTTCCCAGGCTTGGCTTAAAGTCATTATTTTCCTGCCTCGGTCTCCCAGAGTGCTGGGATTACAGACATGCACCACCATGCCTGAATGATATTCTTCAAATATCCTGCATTTTTTTTTTGTCTACTTTTTCTAGAATTGTGAGATATTCAAATACCTGTAAGAGTCTATTTATGATATATATATATATATATATATATATATATATATATATATATATATATGTTTTGATTTCATAGAAAATTTATTAGATGCAAAAAGTTTTAAATTCTTATTTTTAAAAAATAAACCATTCTGTCATTAAAAGGGGTGGTCAAAATATATAATGAATGGTTACATTTTAAGAATTTATTATGATAAAAGATATGTTGCCATTAATCTCCTTCACAATAAAACACACTTATTGAATCATCTTGCTGCTTCCTGAAGTAGATTTGGAAGTTCTCTTTCATGAATAGCTTTATAAAAATAAAAGTAAAAAAATATATACTGAATATAGCTATGAAACATCATCCAATGGAAAGGGTATCTTTTAAACAGATTACCAAGTGTTCTCATCCAGTTTCTGCACCAGATTTGGCACTATGCAACTTTTGGCTAAGTTAAAAATGACCAGGAAAGGTGAATATATTAAATCAATTCAGGGCAGTGAGGCAGCCACAACAACACAAATAGGGACTCAGATGAGGACTTCAGAGGTGCTTCAGAAAGTAGCATGGATGATAGATTTTGTTTGAAGGGGGAATAATGACAATGTGTCTTTCACTGTAATAAATATTTTAATCATTCACCATGTTTTTATCATGTCTTATATGAAATGGCCTTTAAAAAATCTCATAATTTTATTTGCTTATAGTTTGTTATGCTAGCTTTTTAAAATAGTATTAATATAACATGTATTTTATCTTTGTATTAATGTGAACTAGGCAACATTAAGTTGGATCATCTTCTCTATACAATCATCCAATCTATAAATTTTTAAATATGAAATTTGGAATTATATTAAAATGATTACTGGTGTAGAATGATATAAGTCTACCATCTTATGTTTCCACTTGTCTCAACATATATTTCGATTTCTTTTTTCTGCCACAGTATTTTTAATAATTCCATGTTGTTACTTTGTTTAAACAGCCAATTATCATGAAAGAATATAGATTACAAGAAAAAATCATTTACTTTCTCATGTAGTTCTTCTGGTGTTCAACATTCCTTTAGGTATATAGTTTTATTAGCTAGTATCATTTTTCATCTGCCTGACCAATTTTCTTCAAAAAAATTTTTTTAATACAGTTCTCACCAAAATGCATTTTTTGGACTTTTGCATGTTTGAGTTATCTTTATTTCAAATTTATTTTTTGATACTTTATTCATTCAGTATTATAGCTTACAGTGTGAATCTTTTTTAACAATTTTAAAGATGTTACTCTACTTTCTTGAGGGTTTATATATAAAACATCTGCTTTTTCTCTTATCTGTTACCACAGTGTCGTTTTTTCTTTAATATTTTCTTTTATCACAGATTTTATGTAACTTCATTATGAAATGCAGTAGTGCAATTTTCCTGAGAATGTTCATGCTTAGGACTCAGCTTATGGGATGTGGGTGGGCTTCATTTGGGTGGCTTAATTTAGGTGTTTGATTTTTATAAAATTTAGAAAAAAACAGTTTTCATTACTCCCATTACTTACACACACACACACACACACACACACACACACACACACACACGCACGCACACATGCGCGCCCAAATTGCCAGAGATTGCTCCACAGCTTCCTAGTATTCTTTATGTTCTATTATTAAATTTAATTTCTCTTCTGCTTTACATTTTGGATATTTTCTGTTGCTATTTTTAAGTACTTTAAATTTTCACTTCAGACACTGTAGACATTATTGCTATTTTTCAAACTTTAAATTTGATTTTCAGTCACTGTGCATTTCTTCCCTAAAAAGATTGGTATATTTTTGTATCTTAACAGTCTTATTCTTTTTGGACATATGAAACTGAGATGTAATAACAGTCTTTATAGCACTAGGTCAGCTAATTCTCACATGTGTCTGTTTTAAGTGGGTTTGTTTATTCTCAGTTCCATCTTCCCGATTCACTGCATGATTGAATGCCACACTTTGACTTTAGTGGTTGAGTGGATGTTTTCATAGTCCCATAAATATTGTTTTGTACTTTTTTGTAGTGAGGTTCCTTAAAAAGAGACAGTTTAGGGGATGAACCCAATGATTTATTAGGTGGCTCAAGAAAAATAGCTGATCGAGAGCTAAATAGTCCCAACTACTAAGACAAGAGTTTTGTTATGTAAGCGCCACCTAACGGCAGCAGTGGCATATTTTTTTTCTGATGAAAATGGCAGATCTTTTGATTTTGTGCAATTTTACCTGACTAGGAGACTAGAAAACGAGGAGGAGGAGAGAAGGGGGGATAAAGGTCATGCCACAGTGCCTGACTTGACCCTGATTCAAGGATGTAGATTTTATCAGGAAGACTGTGCATACTGCTAAGAGAATAAAGGCAGGGGAAGGGACTTGCGATTTAGGAATTTAAAATCTCTATCCACTATTCTTTCCGTGTGCTTTCTTCTTCGGAGTGTGGAGAAGTCACCTCTTTTTACCAAATGATAATTTAAGTCGACTATTTCTGTCCTCCATCCCACATTCATTCCTTGTTTGGACAGGTGAACTCTTGCGAGCCATTTCTAACACATAGCACTCCACCCAGTGCTAAATTAATCACAAAATTTGCCAATCTGGGTTTAAAGAGTAGCTACTTTTCCTGGCCTTACACGAATTTTAAACACGGTTCCCTTCAGTTCATTTGAATGGTTCTTTCTTGTTTCTGCAAGTCATTTCAAATGCACATACCAGTTCTAATTTGAATCTTGTTCAAGAACTTCAGGACCATCTGGGGTCTCTTCCCTGGGTCCTTCTCTCATCTAGTTTTGTGTTATGAATCCTAGCCCTGGCTTTTCTAGCTTCCAACTCCATGAGACTCTTTCTTGTCCTCTTCCCTGAACGGTCACTTGAAACCTGTCTCACAGCAATATACCCATTACAATACTCATATTGTTGGTTTTCCTCGCTTTAGAAATCACTACCTCTTTCTGTGTGGTGCCCAGTAGCATGATTTGACAGTTTTGCCATTACTATTTCTTGCAGGAGGTTATATCCTGTCTCTGTACCTCCACCCACTAAATATCAGGTGATTTTAACAATGGCCATGGGCCTTAGAACAATGAAGGAAATCTAGCTATATAAAAAATATTTTGTTAAATTGAGTTAAATTCATATAATAAATATATTATTTAATATATATCTATATATTATACATCTATACATAACATATATATTACATCTATATATAAAATATAGATAGTATATATCATATATAATATATACCTAACATATAGATACATTATATATTATATATAATTATAGATAGTATATATCAATATCATATATTATAGATATCATATATTATATATGATATATAGATAGTATATTATATGTTATGTATATATCTATAATATAAAATGTAATATATATCTATATATTATGTATCTATA
>PVKB01004968.1:0-115587 GCA_004027205.1 Ctenodactylus gundi | reverse complement strand
GTGATCTTCTCTGTAAAGCACTGGGGAAGGCACCACTGCTCCTATTACCTCCACTAGTCGTTAGGACCCTTTAAGCCTAACATGTCCGTATTTTCCCAGGCATGCAGCAAACATGTCACCATGCCTTAGGGGCACAGGCTATGCAGCAGGGCTTTATGGCCTTTCTCCCCTGGTGTAGCCTCATATCACCTCCTTGTTCCCCTCCATCCAGAGCTGTGCAGGAGGTGACAGGCCAGCGAGGGATCGTCATCACCCGCTCCACATTCCCCACTTCTGGACGCTGGGCTGGACACTGGCTGGGAGACAACACAGCAGCGTGGGACCAGCTGAAGAAATCCATCATTGGTGTGTGGGCTTGTTCCCAGGGGCCGGTGCTGGCAGGGAGGGGTTGGGATCCTTGATGAAGGAGGCAGGAGGAGGCAGGTCGTGATGCCTCACCTGACATGCTGTGGTTCTCGTTGCAGGCATGATGGAGTTCAGCCTCTTTGGAATTCCTTATGTAAGTGACCTTCAGATCCCTTCTCTTCCCTTAGAAGATGGAGACATCTTTTGGAGCTCCCCAGTGGACTGGTGTTCTTTGTTCTCATTTCAGACAGGGGCAGATATCTGTGGGTTCTTCCAAGATGCTGAATATGAGATGTGCGCTCGCTGGATGCAGCTTGGGGCCTTTTACCCCTTCTCCAGGAACCACAACACCATCGGCACCAGGGTAACAGCAGCCTTCTACCTCTGGGCATCTTGAGTCTTTTAAAATGTAGCAAGATGGCTGGAGGAATAGGACATGCTAAGTAGAGTGCCGACCTAGCTAGTTTAAGGTTCTGATTTTGATTGCCCAACACCACATAAGCAGGTCTTGGTGTTATAGGCTTATGATCCCTGTACTCAGGGTCCTGAGGCTGGAGGATTGTTGTGAATTTGAGGTCAGCTTGGCTACCAAGTAAATTTAGGAGAAGCCTGGACTAGAGATGGAGACCCTGACCCCTCCAAAAGAGGGACACCAGTGTTTTTGTGGATACATTTATGTCTGCTTTCTTTGGGCATATGCTCAAAATCATGAAATACCCCTTTAAGCATGTTCCTTTGTATTGCTTAGAATCATTGTTTTAGGAAGAATTGTTCCAAAAGTACCTCAGGATGAATGTTTTCTGGGAAAATTTTCAATTTTTATATTGTGCATATGGTATGTGTTCTGAACTCTCTGTGTTTGCTCCTGTAGAGACAAGACCCTGTCTCCTGGGATGCCAGCTTTGTGAACATTTCCAAAAGTGTAATGGAGACTAGATATACCTTGTTGCCGTACCTCTACTCCTTGATGTACCAGGCTCACACAGAGGGCATCACTGTGGTGCGGCCTCTTCTGCATGAGTGAGTGTGCAGCTGTGATGTTTTTATCAACAGATAGTGTATTTCATTTCATAGGGTGGTTGTGGATGCAAACTATTCCTCCAAGTTGAAATATGATGCTATTTTGTCATAAACTCTTTAGATAGGGATAACACATTATTACTTGATCTACGCAGTATGACACACATCACAGCTAAAAAATTCGAGGGTATTTGTCAAAAATATTTAAAAACAATACAAGATAGTACAAAATAATTTTTAAAAATTTGAATGCAAAGGCCTTAGGTATTCTTGTATTTTGTGGTTATGTGAAGCCACCCCAAAATGAGTCCAGGTCTCATGAAGACATTCCACCACAGCCACAAGGAAAGTAGGCCATTCTTGCATATAGAATATGCCATGGTATAAGTATTAGGTTAATTTTCTAGGTGATATTGCACTGGAAGCATTTCTGAAATGTTAGAATTGTGAATGTGTAGTAGGTGGGGCGTGTACTTTCCTGATGAAATTAGGGAAAGAGTGCAAGGCAGAGGATGCGTCTGATATATTAGACCTAAATGGGAGGTGTAGCTCTGCGCCTTCGGTTCAACCCTGCTGGGCCTTTAACTGTGGGACCTTTGTTTTTCACCCAGGTTTTTGTCAGACCGAGTGACCTGGGATATAGATGGTCAGTTCCTGCTGGGTCCCGCCTTGCTGGTCAGCCCTGTCCTGGAGCCTGTGAGTATGGATGCCTCTTGGGCGATGGGTAGAGGATCCTGCTTGGGAGAATGAACAGGGCACAGAGAAGAAGCCTAGTGTGTGACGATCGTAAGATATAATCTGTTATCCCACCTTTGCCTCTTCCCTGTCTCTCTAAGCAGATTGTTCAGGAGTCTGTCTCCATGTCTCTCCAAAGAGAGTGAACCTGGTAGTTCTGGATGAGGACAGTCAATTAGAAGAACAACTTTATCCTATAGTTAAGGATATATCATTTCTCCATCAACTAAAATAAGCATTTTAGAGTAAAGAATTTATAACAATTCTCTCCCACCATCACACAGAACTTTCCAGTAGATCTTCCTGCCCCTGTGTGCTTTCCTGTTGCTGCTGGTGGGCCCTGCCTTTCTTCCATGAGTCCTCTGTCCAGTGACAGCTGTTTCTTTCCTTCCTCTATGGAGGATCAGACTTTTGCTAAAATACCATCTAATGACACCTTCCTCAAACCTTATAGTACCAAACATTTATTTAAAACCTAACCTCAAGTGTTTGTGTTTTAAGAGAGGTACAGGTATATGTTTCTGAGAAAATGGTGATTTTTTTTTCTTCCTTCACATTTTGAGACTAAAAGGGCTTTATGTAGCCACTTCCTTTGGCTTAGCAATTTCTCACTGTGTGGAAATGGTACGAGAAGACAGTGTCCTTAGCATGAGGTTCTCTGTACCTCAAGGTGAGCACTATTCTAAAGGTTATATAGGTCAGCCTGCCCTGTATAACAAAGCCCAGGACCCACATCTTGTTTGTCTTTATTTTCAGAATGTCAGAAATGTCGCTGCCTATTTTCCTGAATCCCACTGGTATGACTATTATACGGTAAGTTTTCTAAACGCTTATAGGTCCTGTGGAAATGTTAGCGCACAAGGCTTCAGATATTACAGACCTTGGGCTGCGTGCTGGTTCCATCAAGCATCTGCTGTGTACTGTTGGAAAGTAACCTTAAGCATTGTAGCTTCAGCTTCCTCACCTGTAATTCTGTATGACTCCCCTTCCCACAAGTGTTAGGAGATCAACATGAGCTTCTCAGCCAGAACCCACTTATAGCAAGTGTTCTGTGCTGGGGAGTCTGTGTCTTTCCTTATACCTCACTGTGCATTATGATGAGACCCTTGTAAAAGGTGAAATCGTGCTAGTTTTCTTTGTAATCTCTCTAAATTCCTAAGCATTCAGAGGCCTTTTCTTCTGTCTTTTTATTGTCTGCTTCCATAGCTTACAGAGTGAATCTACATGATCACCTAAAGTCAGAGAGCGGTGAGGCCATGTGTGTGAGGCAGAGGTTTGGAGCCAGTCACTTGCATTCCCAAGTAGTACATGCACATTGATGAACTCATGTGAATCTCTGTCGAGTAGGTCCTGGGCTACACTGAGCCCCAGAGATGAGCTGGGAAGACTGAATGTTTGATACAACTTCAGAGCGGCCTTTCAAAGGACACAGATGAGTCAGAGTCTGATTGTTGGGGAGAAAGAAAAGAACATGTTTCTGTTCTCTGCCCAAGCCCCTTGTTCTGCCTTTGTGAAGGGTACAAAAAGCAGGACTTGAATTAGGTCAGTGAGAGCAAAGAGCAAAGGCTGGGGGTGGTGGGAGTGGAGCCGTGAGGGGGAGGTGGAGGCTCGGTAGACCTAGTCACCCATGGAGTTTGGCTGTACTAGATCAAAATCGGGCAAAGACAATGGAAGTGGAGATCTTCTCCTCTTTTCATTGTGGTGCCCTGAGTGGTTCTCTCATTCTCCTTCTTTGTTTTTAGGTTGGATGTGTGATTAGGGTGATAATATGATAAGATTTGTCATGTGCTTTCCTGCTAGAACATTTTGGAGACAGTGCAGCTGTATTCTTTGAATGAGCCTATCCTTGGCCCTTTTTGCCCATTGACTGTTCTATTTATGAAGAGGCAGTCTTTTTGATTAAGTTGGAGATTCTTGGTGCTGGGCCCACACTATGCTTAAAGGACTGATGAGTCCAGTGCACCCAGTTTAAGAAGGCATTCCACTCACTATAGGGCTGCCCCTGTATTTGTAAGATCTTGAGAATGAAGGCTTCTTTTAATTTTGCAGTCTTGACATCTTCTAAATTAATTTTAGTGTTACCTTTTTCAAGAGCAAATCACTTGTGGAGCTCCAAGTGTTGGAAGAATAGAAATGTTTTCTTATAGACTTACTATGCAGTGAGCTAGTAATATTTACTTTTCACAAACTGTAATACATATGTAAATAATTATCTACAACCCATGAAAGAAAGTATGAAGGCTTATGAATAAAATTTGCTTGGTGGGCAGGTTTTATATAGAACTTTTAAAGAAAAGCTAGATTATTTGAAGAATAAGATGTAAATAAAGAATGTGGAATGGTAAAAGTGGATGGAGGAACCACGTATAGAAAAAGTAAATGGTGAACTTGGATTAAAATGAAGATTACTTGAATTAAATTAATGAAGAGATGCCTTGTGACTTTTTTTTTTTTTTTTTACAAATTATGGTTACCTAATGTTTGGTCTTGAGTAGACACTGGTAAACTATGGCCCACTGTTTAATCTATTGGTTGTATTTATACATAAAATTATATTGGGACATAGTCATATACTTTTTTTACTTGTTGCCAGTGAAATTTTTTTCCTCTAATGTAATGGTCCTCAAAAGGGAATTGTTTTTTTTTTTTTTTTTACACTATAGAAATGTGGTAATGGGTGGAGACATTTTGCTTGTTTCAGTGTGGTGTTAACAAGGTTGTGCCTGGCATCTGTTAGAGTGTCACTGCGGACAATATGAAACATCAGAAAAGCCACTAGGTTCTCACAACAAATAAATGCACAACACTAAATGCCATTAACGTCAACACTTATACTGCCAAAGCTGGTATATACAGATTCAATGCAATTACTATCAAAATACCAACAACTTCTCTCACAGAACTTTAAGAAACAATCTTTAAATTTATATGCAACCAAAGGAGACCTAGAAGAGCTGAAGCAATTCTGCATAACAAGACAAAAGCAGGTGGCATTATGATTCCAGGCATCAGGTTATATTACACAGCAACAGTCATAAAACCTATGTGGATTGATTATCCACATGCAGAAGAATGAATCTAGATACACACCTGTCACTGTACACCATAATCAAATCAAAGTGGATCAAAGACCTAGATATTAAAAGTGAAACACTGAACCTTCTGGAGGACAAATTAAGCAAAAATCTAAGAGATATAGGCATAGGCAAGGACTTACCTTAATAAGACACTCAGTACAAAAGAAAAAGCCCGAGAATCAACAAATGAAATGATGTCAATTTAAAACTTTCTGTACAGCAAAGGAAATTATCAACAAGATGAAGAGAGAATTGACAGAATGGGAAAATTTTTTCATCACCTATACCTCAGATGGGAGGCTAATAAGTAGAATATACAAGGAAATGAAAAAAAACAGACCCCCCCTCAAATTCAACTACCCAGTTAAAAATGGACAATGGAAATAAATAGGCAATTCTCAGATGAAGAAGTTCAGATGGCCAGTAAATACATGAAAAGATGGTCAGTATCCTGAGCCATTAGAGAAATGCAAATCAGCACACTACTAGTGTCAACACTTAGAAGCCTGGCTGTAGTTGAGAAAACATATAAGGATAGTTTTTTATGATTTGTGGTGTATGCCTCAGGTGAGAGAGATCCACAAGGCAGATGTATAAAGTTAAAGGCAAAGATAGGTTGAAGGTAACTCAGCTTATGGTGAACTTCTCTGTGAAGCAGGAGTCAGAGGTGTTCATTAAGCTGCTGGGGTGAGTGTGGGAGATGGGGACTCAGCACAGGTTGGTGAAAGGGAAGGTGTAAAGATGCCATTGTGGAAGGTGCAACAGGAGTGATTGAAGAGGACGTCCCCTCCTCTAGAGTGCTCTGTGATCTAGAGCAGGCTGTGGGGTAAGGGTGACTTTGTCTTGTGGAAAGGCCTCAGGTGATGTGTGCCAGAGAAAGACCCACATGTCAAGGGGCCTCACAAGGTGTTAAAGCAACAAAGTGAGATTCCACACAGCAGCAGAGTGAATGCACACAAGGAGCTCGTGTATGTGTTAAGTGTGATGGACAGGCAGCAGGTTCCCAGGGGTACATGAGGTGTCTGCCAGGTGCACTGTTCAGGGAGACGTGCACCCTCACCCTCGCCATCTCCTCTTTGCTCCTCCCCACAGGGTGTGGATATGAACACGACGGGAGAGTGGAAGGACCTGCCGGCCCCTCTGGACCACATTAACCTTCATGTGCGTGGGGGCTACATCCTGCCCTGTCAGGAGCCTGCTCTCAACACCCACTTAAGGTGACGGGTGGGACTCGGGCTCCACTTAGTGTACTGGTCAGCTTGGCAATTTATTATGTATCCTTAGGTCCCTCAGGTATTAGTGTCATGGCTAAAAGTAATTTACTAAATTTTAGGAATTTTACTAAGATCTTGATTGTTTTTGTTTTGACATTTTCCTAATCTAGTCTTGCGTGTGTGTGTGTGTGTGTGTGTGTGTGTGTGTGTGTGTGCATGTGTGTTGGAGCGGGTGCTCATCAGCTCTGCTCTGGTTTTCCTTCGCCCTCTGCTGAAGAAGCTGCTGGCCTAGAGCTTCATCCAGGTGAATTTTTAAAGACCTTCATTCCTGATCTTCCTTAAACCCATACATTTCACAGAGTGCCCTCACAGCCAGCATGGACAGCTGTGCTGAGTTGCCTAGGGTTGTTTAAGTTTCAGTACTGGTATTCACTTTTCTGTCATTTAAAACTAAATTTTTGTTCTTCAGTGGAGTTTTACTTTATTCTTTTATATTGTTATGTATTTCAACATCAGTTTTATTTCATACTGCTTGTGTCAATATTATTTTGGTGATTTAAAATATACCGTTTATTATTTTTGTTGATTTTCATACTGAATTCTTGGCATGTATGGTTGTGATATTTTAGTTGTTACATGTGGTGACCTCACCTTGGTATCAAGGTACTTCTGGTCAAGAGTCCTGGCTTCACATGGGGCTCAGAGGTTCAGCTTCTCTACCCTGGTAACATCTGTCCTGGTTCATTGGTGGCCCAATATTGGCCTTATTAGACATCTGTTCTTTGGAAATCCCTGCCTTTGCTTTCTGGGTTCTCCTCTGGTGTAAGAGTCATGTTTTCTTTTCCTATTGTTATTTTGAATCCTTGACCAAAACACCATATATATATATATCAAGGCCAACTGATTTTTTTAGTAGGGATAATAGTAATTTATCTAGGATCAAGTGGCATTTTATTGGGCGTGTCTCCTAGAATATGCATTTCACCATACTTCTGCAAGTGGCTTTTGGGATCTCAGGGTATCTTAACGGTTATGTTGCTTTTTGCTTTCTGCTTTGGTTTTTGAGTGACTAGATGGCATCATGGTCATAAGAGCAAAACCCATGGAGGTCAGGAGTTGTGATTTACTCATAGTTGTGTTTCCTGCACTTCTGAGCCAGAAGCTAAGAGCTCTAACTAGGCTGAACAATATAATCACTGTAAATGAAAGCAGGTGATGTTGTTGCTAGGACATGACTTGCATAGTGGAAGCCGAACTGTGAACTGTGAAAGGACAGTAGGATATGGGAGGTGGGGAGGAGCACAGGAGGAGCAGGGATGGCGAGGGAGTCCAGCAGGTGGCAAAGGAACACATTCCAAATGAGGCTGCATTCCTACTCCCTCTTTCCCTACATCCATTTTCCCTGTCTTTAAGTAATGTTTAATTTTTTTTTCTATTCTACAATATAAATCAGATAATTAGGGTGCTGTGTTGTGGATTTTCTCTCTCAACAAAATAACAACAAAAGGTCCAGTAACGAATGTTGCTATTGAAAGTCTGACCTCAGTGTTTGCCTTGCTTTCTGAGTAAACATGGTCCTAGACAGGAGCTGTGGCTCTCTCTCCTGGCTTGCTGACTCTTCTCCAGCTGTTGTGTCTAACATGAACTGGTCTCACCACTGCCCCTACAATTTCTTTCTCTGCTAGTAGTCTATAGTCTAAAGAGTTTTAGCAGCAGCTTTTACCATAGTGATAACATTGATTTCGGTGCCTAATTACTGCCTTCTACATGGGTGTTTCTTGCAGTGTTTCTGGGACATTCCTGAGAGCACAAAAAGGAGCTCTTATCAATTTCTCTTTGAACCTTCAGGAAAGCACAGCCACCTTCTGCTAATAAAACTTATTTTCTCACTTGAAATTGATGGAAACTTTGTTCAAAATGTCCAAAAGCCTAAGTCTTTGTCACTAACATGAATCTTGTTTCCTGCAGTCGGCAGAAGCCGCTGAGTCTCCTCATTGCCCTGGATGAGAACAAAGAAGCCCGTGGAGAGCTCTTCTGGGATGATGGGCAATCAAAAGGTGAGTGCTGTGTGGAACATAGTGCCGTGTGGTGTCTGTGTTCTTGGTGGATGTCCTTTCCTCTTGCTGGTCACCAGGCTGTAGAACTCTCCTCAGGCCCAGGGACGAAAGTCAGCTGTGAGGAGAATGTTATCGTTAGTTGTTCTATTTGGGAGCCTTTATAGATGAATCACGGCAGGCAGGGGAACAAACACATTTCTACTTTTTGACTTCTCCAATTTTTTTTTTTTTTTTTTACTAAGGCTCTGCAATGTGCTCTCATTTTATTGCCAGTGAAAATTTAGAGGACTTATTTGCCAAACTTTTCCTTTAGTTTATCTGTAGTGAAAAAATATTTTTTTCCTGCATACTAAAGAACAAATAATGTTCTTGTGAAAAAAAAAATGCCCACATCAGGGTGGGTATGAGACTACACTTGTGTACTGTATGGGAGCCTGAGTTCACAATCTTGTTATTACCAACATGTGGATTATTTGTTAAAAATGTATTTATTTTACTTAATAACATTCAATTGACAGGCCTCGTTATTCACTTATTGTAGTTTACTCCATCTGCAGTCATGTTGTCTCCGATAGCAGGATTACAACTGAGTAACTTTCTTTTGTTATATATATTACAATATCTCTTTACATTCATCTACTAAAGGAAGCTTTGGTTCTTTCCAAATCTGAGATATTATGAAAAATAGATTAATGACTTAAAAGTAATGATGATACCACAAATAACATCCTAGGGAAAAAGTTCATTACATTGGGATTTTTTTTTTTTTTGTACACTAAAAGCATGGCAGCAAGGGTCAAAAATAAGCAGGTAGGACTACATGAAATGAAAAGCCTAAAGATACTATCAACAAAATGAAGAGTCAACCAAGAACAGGGGAAACACTTACAAACAATAATGAGTTTAGTATTTTAAAATGAAGAACATAGTAAGAGGATAAATAACCTGAGTTAAAAAGTGGAAAGAAAATGAATTGAATAGGAATCTGAAAGATTGCTTTCTAAGGACATACGATGGGCAGCAGGTATTTAAAGAGGTTCTAAACATTACTACTCAGCAAAGATATGCAAATAGGAAATTGTAATATGATGTCATCTACTCCTGTTAGGATGGCTCTGCTGAAAGTAACAGATAATAAACAATGATGAGGATGTGATGGAATGAAGTATATCATTATACACTATTGATAGAAAGTGAAATTGATACAGCTGTTATGGAAAATGTTATTGGAGGTTCCTACAAACATTAAATACAGTGCCATCCTATATTCCACTGTTTGCTTTTCTGAGTTTATATCAAAAGTAATGGAACCTATGGGTCAAAGATACATGTGTCATCCATGTTCATTGCAGCATTGTTGAGATGCAGAAATAGCCAAGATACAGAAATAACCAAAAGACCATGATGAATGAATGAAGAAATTTATACAGTGGATTATTACTAAGGAAATCCTGTCATTTTGTAATGTCTAGAGTCAGCTTGAAGGAGAAGCAGGGGAGGTCTGTCCTGAGATGGGCCAGCAGGGCTGATGGTCTTTATTTGCTTTCAGATACTGTGGCCAATAATGTTTATCTTTTATGTGAGTTTAATGCCACCCAGGTGAGTAACATATTTTTTATGTGTCACATGTGTAGGTGTTTGTCTGATCATCAGTTATGTATGCCTGTGTTTGTGTGATTTATCTATGTCTGTAG
Source organism: Ctenodactylus gundi (assembly GCA_004027205.1). Classification (NCBI taxonomy): domain Eukaryota; kingdom Metazoa; phylum Chordata; class Mammalia; order Rodentia; family Ctenodactylidae; genus Ctenodactylus; species Ctenodactylus gundi. Next base: position 105,445 of record PVKB01004968.1, on the reverse strand, counting down.
CTTTATTTTCTTCAAGGACTACAGGTGAACACATTGCTGTTCATAACTTCTAACAATTATATCAGCTGTATTATCAAAAGAGATAAGAAATATTAAGAAATCAAAGGTGCATATGGTCTAAGGACCGTTTTCTAAAGTGTCTGTCTGCATGTATCTGATGCTTTTTGTTTTTCCCCTTTTAGTTTAACTAAGCAACTTTGTACATAATGAGGGTGCATTATTCCAGGAGAGTATGGCATTCAGAACATTTGAGGAGGGTCTGCTGTAGGAAGTAGCTTTCGATTGAGTAAAATATTACAGGACTATCTCTGTGCCTAATTGTTTTGCAGAACCGCTTGGATGTAAAGATTTCACAGTCAACCTACAAAGACCCCAACAATTTAGCATTTCAGCAGATTAAAATCTTTGGGACACAGGAACCCAGCAATATTACCGTGAAGCACAATGGTGTGTTAAGCCAAAGTTCTCCTACAGTCACTTACAATCCTGATCTGAAGGTAAAAATCCATTGTGTTGAAATTTCCTTGAGCCTTCTTTAGAGCATCATGGTGGTCTTTCCTGGGAAGGTTGTGTGGCCTCCTGGAGGCCCGAGCTCTGTGAGCCCTGGGCAGGAAGGCAGAGGGTTGGGGAAGAAGGAGAGAGTGAGGGAGTGCTCAGAGTTAGAGAGGCTCAGAGCTGCAGAGGCATGGGGCTCAGGTAATATGGCCTCTCCATTGTCACTGTCTCCTGGGAATCTCTGCGTTCTGCTCTCTTCCTTGGCTTTTTGTTGAGATATTAATTACTACACGTAAAGGTCAGACTTAGGACAGCAGGGCGCAGGATCAGAGAAAAAGGAATCTAAAGCTGACTGCTGGTGTTGACAGGTAATTGGCGAGAGCAGGAGTTTCATGGATTGAAATGCTTGAAGGCTCTTTTTCTTTTTTATGTATATTGAAGCATATACTCCTAATTCCCAGCAGTCTGAGAGGCTGAGGCATAAGGATTGCAAGTTCAAGTCCAACGTGGGCAACTTTTGCTGTGTCTCAACATCAAAAATAAAAAAGGTCTGTGATGCAGCTCAGTGCAAAGTTCCTGGATTTGACCTTCAGTACCTCCTCCATCAAAAAATCCAAAATGAAGAAAAAAGTAAACTACAGACTCTTACTCTTCCAGAGATATTTATAAAATACTTTGAAACAAAGAATGTGATGATCCATACATAATGGCTACTTGTTTGATTGATGATCATCATAAAATACATTTTCATCAATTATAATGAGACCTGACTCTCCTCAACATGTTGTGTTCTGTGCCTCTGTGGCCTTAGCATTCTGAGGAGCTCTTTTTCCATAGAATCCAATCACAGTTACTGCAGGAACTCTTGGCTTTGGAGCTACTAGGTCAGCATGGCTTGTGAGGGATCCTTGAGATCAGTAGAAAATAAATCAGTTTAGACTTTCACTTCAATAGAATATTGATAACACTTAGCCATTTGTCCTTATGACATGTTTAAGATTGCATACATCAAAAATTTAGAGATAAAGTTATGTGCTTGTTCATTAATATGACAAAACAATTTGAAAGGACAATGTATGAAAACAAGCTCAATCCATTTTGGTCAAATAAATTATTACCATTAGAGAAAAGCAAATCTTAATTATTTGAATTTGGTTTGTGGGGCGAAGATGGATATTCTCAAAATGTAATCTTCCTGATCCAGAGAAATGAGAACTTTAGTTGTAAAAGTGGTATTTATAGAAGAGTGAATCGTGGTAAAAAATATAGAAAAAGGCTAGGTATTTGAATTGGTGAATAAGATTACATGAAGCTTTTTATATTTTGAATGTCATGGCTTTGAAAAAGAAAGAGAGTAGGGTGTAAAAACTGGAAAGAAATTCAATAATTTATATAGCCATTTTCAACTGATAAACCCAGTAAACTAAATGATGTGTATAAGATATTAAAAAATGGAAATAGTAGCACAGGTTGTGGAACTCCTCTAGGCTCTCTCTTCCACCACTGCAGACAAAGGGGGCCTTGGTAGCAGAGAGCAGGGCATGAAGATGAGCTTAGCTTGGGGGGAGCAGAAGAGAACACTTCTGCCAACGTGGAGAGTGAGGCGGGAAAGGGAGGCAGAGCAACAGCGTGATCCCAACAGTTTTTCCTTGATCACTTTTCTGTATAATGTAATGTATTAGCTTCCGACAGAGTAGTGATATTTGCCTTGTTGCCAGTGAATGGTGTCTTTGCCACATATGCAACTCTTTTTATATAAACCATATTATTATTAGCTTGTGAGTCTGGTTTGCTGTCTTTTTTTTTTTTTTTTTTTGTCCAAAAGAGGGGTTTCAGATTTTGCCAAACATTTGTATTAAGCCTGAATTTCCCTTTGACATCCCTTTCTTACAGGTCGCCATTATATCAGAAATTAACCTCGTTCTGGGAGAAACATACACGGTGGAGTGGAGCCTAAACATCCGGGATGAAGAGAAGATAGACTGCTACCCCGATGAGCATGGCGCTTCTGAGGCCAACTGCACTGCCCGTGGCTGTGTCTGGGAGGTAATGACCACGCTGAAGGTGTTAAGGTCCAACAAGAGACTTCCTCCCTAACCTGTAGTTTCAGAAGGAGAGTACCAATCCCCATGTATCTAGTTAAAATTGACAGGAAAAACAGGAGAAAACAAAATAAAAGAAAACCAAACCAAGGACTCACAGAGCAACCTGATCTGAACGTGAGAGTGGGTCCTATTGGAGTGTTATATTTAGTTTGCAACACAGTAATTAACCATTATGTTTGGAAGCTATCATTTACATTTTGGGCACTGTGGAATATGATATGACAGAATGAGTGATGTCATGGCTTTCTCCCATATTGTTGTCTTTTCCAAGTCTTTTTGCCACCACACGATGATCTGGGTATTGACTTTACTTTTCAGGAATCCAGCTCTCCTGGGGTCCCTTTTTGCTACTTTGTGAATGATCTGTACTCTGTGAGCAATGTTCAGTACGACTCGCATGGGGCCAGTGCTGACATGTCCCTAACGTCTTTTGTGCATGCGGACACCTTCCCCTCCACGCCTGTAAGCCCCCTCCACCTACAAGTGACCTACCACAAGAACGAAATGCTGCAGTTTAAGGTAAACACACTATGTGTGATTCAGATACTGACACAGCCTTTTTCAATATTGCTACATTTGGTAGTGTATATGCAGAACCTATAATAAATTTACTCTTAAATGTGTGCGACAATGTACTAGATAAAATCCTAATCCAAAGAGCAATGAGAACTCAGGATAAAACAATGAGACCTGTTTAATTTACATTTGAAGAGATTATGGTAACGACTTTACTGGCAGTTGTGGAAATTCGACATGGAAGGCAAAGTGAGGAAGCCTAAGGTAGCTGTGGCAGGCCAGGGAATGATGGTCCTTTATGTTCACAGCCTCACTAAAACTGTGGCGGGTTGGTTGAAACTAATGGATTTGAAATGAATAAATGTGCTTGGGTTTCTTGCTTTATTTCTCCTTATGAGATCATTTAACTGTATTAGAGCTATCACTCAAACATTTGTACTTTTCTGAGCCTACATGGGTGCTCTGTATACTCCCCCCTCCCCCCCTTTTCTATTAACCAAAATCACTTTGTGATGCCGGAGATCTTGAACCAGGGTTCATGTTCTGCCAATGTTGAAGAATAAACACCATGAACAAAGAGATAGTTTGGAATCAGAAAGTAACTTTATTGGGAGAAATATAAAGGAAAGAATAAGAGGACAGTGTAAACTCCATTCACAAGCGGAGGAGGGACTAGAGCACCAGTTACACAGCATTATAGTCATGTTTTATAGTTTTTCCTGTAGTTCATATATATTAACTTTCTTATACAGAGCTGGCTTTTTACTGGTTGGTACACATTAGCATAAAAATAGTCTATTGACATTAGGTCGAATCCGAGGGCCTAAGGTATGACTTGGAAACTGTGGCACCACTAAGTCTGGCAGAAGGGTCTGTAACTGCAATTATAGCCCTCCACCCAAGCTTGTTCATCATTTGCCTTACATTCCAAGGTGTCCTGTCCTTCTCTGACCTTTGCTCTATATTCCTGTCTTTTTAGTTGCTGTGCTTCTCTCCTAGGGAACATCTCAGGCCGAGACCTCCTCCCAACTCTGACTACCTAGTAGAATCCACCTTACCATGTTACTGTTTTATTAATGATTCTAAAACTTTCAAATCTAGCTTTTTTGTTGTTGTTGTTGTTCTATGAATGATTTCAGTGTCCAAGAAACAGTGCTAGGTATTTCCTTCAGTATGTAATCTTACAGGACTTTTGCACGGCCTGCAGTGATTCACATCACTCAAATGCTATGATGTCCTCTCTTCAATTTTCATTAACAAGCAGGTTTCTTAAACAATGATCGTGACTTAGTTCATATTTCTAGAGTCTCATATAGTATCAATGAATTGTATAGTCATAATCACCGCATCAATTTATGTATCACTTTTAGCAAAGGAACCTTGCATTTTTTAAAAGAAAAGTAATTCATGCTTTTTGGGGTGATCTTATAATTCCATAGTTTCCTGGCATTCAGAACCCCATATGCCCAAAGTAACTGCTGATGAATGTATTCATAAAAGCCATACTTATTTTTGAGTGATATTACAGGTTACCACCAGTGCTATAGGGAATGTACTATTGTAATAGAGGACTTAAAATGAGATATAACAAGTGTGACCAAAATGATAATCTCACATTGTTTTTTGATATGCTGAATAATTCAGGGAATCAGGAAATAAGAGAAATAAAAAAATTGTATGCAACTCTGTCAAAAAATGTTCAGACTCCACTAAGAGTATAGATTTCAAGAGTGTTATCCGTGATATAATGGTCATTTTTATGATTGTAATACTATTATGCTTATGCTATATAGTGTGAGGTTTTGATATATTTATGTATTGTGACTTATTTTTACCGTAGGTTACTTAGGTTATTCCTCACCTAAAATATCTCTCATTTCTTAATCATAAGAATGTAAAAAGTCATTATTTCTATTTATTTTGAACCCCATAGTACAGTATTGTTAACTATGACCACCTTCTCCATGATAGCAAGAACTTGTTCCCTAATTTATATTCTTTGCTAAAATCACTTTCTTCTCTGTAGATTTATGACCCCAGCAGCAAACGGTATGAAGTCCCAGTCCCTCTGAACATCCCCACAGTTCCATCCAGTACTTCTGAGAGCCGGCTCTACGATGTCCTCATTAAGGAGAATCCGTTTGGGGTTGTAATTCGCAGGAGGAGTACAGGCACTGCAATGTAGGTGGCTGCTCCTTGACTTGGCATAGCTGGCTGCTCATGTGTTCTTTGCCAGCATCTTGTTCATGGAGATCCCCTTGTTTAAAGTTTGATACTGTCCGTTTCCAGACCTATGTGTGAGTTACTTCCTTCAGATCTGTTCATAGGATATCTTTGCATCCTGAGAATGATTGCTGAGGCAGTGATGTGTCCTTGGGAATTTGTCCAGTTAATAAACATTTATGAGGTACCACCTCCAGGTGGCATGCCATTCCAGGCACTATGATAATAGAGAGAGATGAGCTCTTTTGATAATAGATAATTATATCATAATACATGAAAGTTAGAATAGTGACCACATCTGTATAGGTGGAAAGAACTGAATAATTAGAGTTATCAGAGATTTCTGCTTTAATTAGAAGACACTGAAGAATGTTAAGAAGGTAGTAACAAGATGTCAATGCAGTTAAAAATATCTCTGTGCATGCCTGAATGAAATGGAGTGTCAGGGAGGAAAGGAGACTTGGAGCGGATGAGATGGTGGGAAGTCATGGCATGTGGTATTGTGGGTGCTGGAAAAGAGAGCTACAAAGAGAAACTGGAATCTCAGCGAAGAGACATGTGATTGTGAGCTGTGTATTCTTCGTATTTGTTTGGTAGAGGAATGGGGTCAAAGTGGCGTGTGGAAATTAAGCAGGCACTGTCTTTGGAATGTCAGATTCTCAAAGCATGTAGGAAAACTAATGTTCTTCACAAATCTGCCTTTTGTTTTGGTGTGTGTCATAGTTGGGACTCGCAGCTCCTGGGCTTCACCTTCAATGACATGTTCCTCCGCATCTCCACCCGCCTGCCCTCCGCCTACATCTACGGCTTTGGGGAGACCGAGCACACAGCCTTTAGGAGGGACTTGAACTGGCACACGTGGGGGATGTTTTCTCGTGACCAGCCCCCGGGGGTAAGCACCCAGTGGAGTTGGCCTCTCTGCTTCTCTGCCTCTCTCCACCCTGCTGTGTGCACTTGGTGCTTCACCGTCCCTGGCTCAAAGCAGGTTGTCCCATCTGCTCTTAGACAAGGAGGCCTCTTCTTGGGAGACTTCGTTTCTTGGGTGTTTAACCTATCTCTCGGGGAAAACTAAATGTACTTTAGCAAACAAGTTTTCCTGAGCTTGTCTGTCTGGTACAAGTCTTCTAATGTTGAACATGTTCTCTCTCACGACTTTCAGTACAAGATGAATTCCTATGGTGTCCACCCATATTACATGGGCCTTGAGGAGGACGGCAGTGCCCACGGAGTGCTCCTGCTCAACAGCAATGCCATGGGTAGGATGATGACACTCTTCCCTTATTTTTGTATACTTGTAAGTTTTCAGTTTTAGAGTGTGTATGACCTAGCTGCATCCTAAGGTCAAAATTGTCTTTTGGGTAGTAGTTTTATTTTTTTCATTTAGCCATTTTTAAATTTTATTCTACTTATATGTAATAGCAAGATAATACATTTTTGGCAAAAAAATGTAAGAAATGAGAATGAAATCAAGTGAGTCCCAGATGTCCTGCTGATCTGCTAGTGGGAGCAGCTGTGTGACTTGAATTGGTTTTGAAGTTGTTGGTCAGAACTCTCACTTTAAGGGTATGAGAATATGAATAAAATTTGTTTAGTATAGCAGACCTAAGACAAATGATGGGATTTGAAAAGTCACTCAGTAAAAAGTGGTGTAATGTGAATTAGGCCCATATCTCAGCTGATAGTATTTTGTCACTGCCAGTGTTCTGGTTTTCATGATGTATAGTGATTCAATAAAATCCTGTCCCTGGGGGCAGCTGGGTAAAGTGTGCACAGAAATTCTCAATGCTATTTCTGTAATTTCTTCTGAGTCTTAAATTCTTATTGAATAAAATTCATAATAATTTTAAAGAACTAGAATAACAAAGCATATGGTAATAAGATGTCCCAAAGGGGATTCCCCAGGGAGGAGACCGCCGACCTCCCCTCCCTCCTCCAGCTGCATGCGGACAGGGTTTAAAACATTGTTCTTAGTACACTACACTGCAAGCTGAGGAGGTGCAGACCTCAAGGCTGATGCCTCATCATGAGTATGGTCAGCCTGGTTGTTTTTTTTCTATCTTTTCAGACGTGACATTCCAGCCCATGCCTGCCCTAACCTATCGCACCACGGGGGGAATTCTGGACTTCTATGTGTTTTTGGGACCAACTCCAGAGCTTGTCACTCAGCAGTACACTGAGGTAGGAGGAAATTCATTTGATTGTCAAGTATGTATTCAGCTCATTCTGTGTTCCAAAGCCTATATTAATTAGTATAAATCTCACCTGATAACTGGCATCATTAGTTTTTCTTGGAGACAGGTATAGTATAGAATAAAGTATGATAAGTTCAATCCCATAACCATTAGATTTCTAGCCTTTTTATCGCAGTGTAGTTGTAGTAGGCATGGTAACTGTGGTGGCAAGGCTAGTGGCAGAGGTAGTTTGGCAGATAGGGATGGCAATGCAGGTAGCAGTGGTGATAATTTTGGTGAGAGTGGTGGTGTTGGTGAAGGAGTGGTGATACTGTTGGTGATGATGTTGGTGATTGTGGGTGTTTTGGTGATGGGTTTGGTGGTGTCAGTGATTGAAGTAATGATAGAGTACCTCCAAAAGTGACAGTGAACACTGGTGGTGGTGGAGATGGGATGATGGTGGTAGGGAGTGAAGTGGTAGGGAGTGGAGCAAATGCATAATTCCTCATGTCACTTATCTGTTATTTATTGCATGCATGTCAGAACATTTTATATACATTAACTCAGTCAGTCCTCATAAGAGCACAGTGATACAGATACTACTACTATTCTTTTTTATAGATGAAGTAGAAACCCAAGAGATACTTACCTTTGCCCAAGAATACACAGCTAGCAGATTGCAGAGTCTGTTTACCAACTCAAATATTTTGTCTCCAAGTTCTGTTCTCCTAACTAGTAAGTTGTACCAAATTCAAGAACCAGCGTGCAGATTCTCCAGAATTCCTAGAAAATAAGCTCTTCAGTTTAGCAGGAAGCTTTCTTCAAGTTACCCTACTGGCTGTGTATCCTATCAATTTACCTATAGATTTGAACTTGTTGATTGATCAATTCGGAGCCCTGGAAAAATATCATTACTTCATATAAAACAATGGATTGCTTCTCATACCAGGATTAGCATTTTCTGCTTATTTTTTTCTAGGTGATTGGCCGGCCTGTGATGGTACCTTACTGGGCTTTGGGCTTCCAACTGTGTCGCTATGGATATGAGAATGATTCGGAGATTGCCAGCCTGTATGATGACATGGTGGCTGCCCAGATCCCCTACGTATGTATAGATTGTGGAGTACTAGCTCTGTGAACTTGTGTGTAACTAATTCATTTCTGTATCTGATTGTGCTTTCATGAGGTGTCAACAAAGACAAAAGTTCTTCTTACGGGTTGCCACACTATGCCTCACTCCAGCACAGTAATCTCGGGGTTGGGGGCAAGGGCTTTGCTCCATCTTATGGAAATGTGGTCAAAGCTCTTTCTTCTATATCATACTTCCATTTCTTTTACATGACTTCTACACGTAAAAGTACTTGATTCCACAAGAATAAAGGATCCCTTAAGTAAGCTACAATGGATGGCTAATTCCAGCTATGAGAGATGTTGAGACAGGGGGATCATAATAAGTATGAGGCCAGCCAAGGTAGTTTATTGAGATCTCCTGTGTCAAAATAAAACAACAAGAAGTGCTAGGGATGTGGCTAATTTGTGAACTACTTTTCTGGTATGTGTAAGGTCTGAGCTCAACCACCAGTAGTGAAGTTAAAAAAGATCCCTTAAATAGTAGTTTTATTCGACTAAACAAAATAAATTCAAATGCAGTCAGACCATGAGAATTGGAGATTTGTCACCAGTTTCAGTACTCGGTTCTACACACTGGGTTTCATCTGCTCCGGGCTAGTCTCTGGCTGCATGAGAGATCCTGGCATGGATTTGCAGACCAAGTGTGCCTGGAAGCAAACTGTGCTTCACTTGAGGACAAGAGATATCCAATAATTGGAACCAATCATATAGACCATTTCATGCTAAATCTACTTGTTAACCTGTATTTACAATGCTTCATTAATGGAAAGTACTTCTCAATAAGTATCTTAATAAGAAAGTTGTGCTTGATTACTCTCAAGATCAGACATTCTGAAATAATCACAAGGTTTTGTTTAGCTTTGTTTTGTAGTATATTTACCGTCCATATTGAGTCCTGAACACATAGCTCACATTATTCTTTGTGCTTGTACACTACTGATATGAGGGCAGCCTCCTAGGGAGGTAACCTAAGCTGTGCTTACATGGGCAGTTTATAAAGCCACATGAGAGCCCAGGGGTTTTATTTAGCCACATAACAATTCTTCCACATAGGCATTATCATTCTACTTACTACTGATTTAGGCTTTTTCCTATTTAATGATTGAAGACTATAAAAAATAAGATGAATTTCCCAGGAGCCACGCTGAAGAAATGTCAGGGCTGGGATTTGAAAGAATTAGAAAGAAACCTTGTAAATTCACTATTGGTAGTGGACAGTGGTTCTCCGCAAGAAGCAGCTTGCACCCCTCAGTCCCTCAGTTTCCCTGTGTGCCCCCGCAGGATGTGCAGTACTCAGACATCGACTACATGGAGCGGCAGCTGGACTTCACGCTCAGCCCCAAGTTCTCAGGGCTTCCAGCCCTCATCGATCGCATGAAGGCTGATGGGATGCGGTTCATCCTCATTCTGGTTAGTCCCTGTGAGAAGGTGCAGGGCCTGCCTGGGGACTGGATGGGCTGTGGTGGATAATGCTTTGTTTATACTCATATTTCAAGAAGAGAAATTGAAGCTTAATAAATAATTACATTTTTTCTGTGATTCACAGATATATTAGAGTTTAGATGAAGACTAACAAGACCCCTTCTTGAAAAGCTTTTTTTTTTCTGCCCCTTGTCATTCTCTGGTTCTGGTGGTCCCCCTGATCTCCACTTTGGTTTCAGGACCCAGCCATCTCTGGCAATGAGACCCAGCCCTACCCTGCCTTCACTCGGGGTGTGGAGGATGATGTCTTCATCAAGTTTCCAAACAACAGAGGCATTGTCTGGGGAAAGGTATGGTCTAAGTGGTGACCCACTAATCCTCAACGTAAGGGAGCCTCTTATAAACTGTGTTTGTATGTGTTGTTTCTTGGAATTTTCAATTTGAGCTCTGAGGTCCATACTTTTTGTTTTTCTTCAACACTTGTTGATACATTTAGGAGTTTTGTGATGACTACTTGTCTCCAGATAAATTCTGTGTGATAACTAAAGTGCTGTTACCCCTAGCACAATGGTTTATAGTTTGTAGTTGGAATATACTATACATGAGAAATCATGTGGTCATTGCTGCTGAACACTTATCTCCCCACAGGTGTGGCCTGACTTCCCTGATGTTGTTGTTAACAGCTCTCTAGACTGGGACAGTCAAGTGGAGGTAAAAAGCCATTGTGGATGTTGGGTGAGGTCATGGTTGTGAGGAAGGGAAAGTCATACCCAAAGTACTTGGCAGTTCTTACTGTGAACTTGGGCACAAGACTAGGGAGAAATACTGGTGAAATATGACCTGAGTGTCACTGTGTGTCAGTTACTTTAGAAACAGTAATGCCTTCCTCCTGGTGGCAATGAAGATGCTATTATTCTTAGAACTTTAGATGAAGAGAGCTTGAATTCCTTATCTTTGGCTTTAGATGAGACAGTAGTAATATTAAGTCCAAAGCTGTCAGATTCCAAAGGTCCATGGGATTTTTCACTGGATAATGCTTTCACAGAGTGTGACTTTTTGTCTAAATTAGTATCCTTACTGTTGTTGCCTTAATATCTTTTTAAAGTAGAATTTCTAATCTTGGTCTTTAGTTAATTATTCAGTGTTTTTCTCTGGACATCGGGTCTTTCAACCTTTGTTTAACTTCTAAATTTTGATGATTCCTCTCTCCTGGGAACTGGTTCTTGTTTGTAATAGATTCAGTAGCTCATACTTCTTGCATATTCACTAGGCATTTGTTGCCTGAATGTTTGTGCCTTACCCAGATCAATTAGTTTTCAGCACAAGTGGTGGGTCCTAGAGGAAAGACAGATATTAGACAAAATTAGCCTTGTCCTGGGACCAAGTGTTCAGATCTGAGATAACTCCCACAGAGTAATGAGAATAGGTAATGCTATAAGCCAGTGATGCACAGTTGCCTTCGGGTCCTAGTTGCACTTTAGATACAAGACAAGATACTCATACTGGAGACTAGGTTGCCTGGGTGTTGAACTGTGTGCCTTAATTTTTTTGTCAGTATATGATAAACATAAGTTGATTGAGACAGTTTCTGTAGATTTGTGAATGTTTTAGACTCAGTTCAAGATTGTTTTGTGTTTCCTGTTGAACAACTGTATTTCTCTATCTTTGTAAATCTCACTGTTTAAAAAAAATTGAGAAAGAGGAGTTAGCTACCTGTTCTCTTCATCACTTCTCACAGAAGGTAACTTGAATTTTGGTGGTTCAGGCAATGGACACAAGAGCCTGCCAGTCAAAAACATTAAGGGTCAGAGGCTTCCTGAGTTACATTTTGTATTGATAGAGGCAGTACTTCGCGACTTGTGGACTTGGCTATAGCTTACAAGACCCAAGTTCATCGTCTCTTAGGGGTCATCCTGGCCCTGATTTGAGGGTATTTTGGATCCTGTGGAGCAATGCTAGTTATTGTGGGACTGGAAAACACAGTTGTGTCCATGCCTATGTCTCTGATTTCAGGGTATTTATCACAAAGTGTTTTGTTACTCCAAATGACAATTATACCCTTAATGAGAAATACTTCATTATGGGGTCCCAGAATTTATCAGATTAGGGTGATGATAAAAGATTCTTGATGGGTGGAATATTTATATAATTATTTATATCAGTGAGATCTACTACACGATGCTTGTGATGTTCAGATCTGGCATTGATGCAGATCATATGAAACTAAAAACTACAGACTGAGAAGCTGAATGGAAAGCAAATCACTGAGTTGAAATTTTGGAGGGTTAGTTCAGTAATTCTGGGTTAGAATGTGGAACGGTGCTGTGGTAGCAGACAGTGGACCATCCATGCCATGGAAGTGGTCATGCAGGGGCACATCTGGGGTTCAGTCTTAAGATAAATTAGGGCAGAAGCAACAAGGGAAGAGTTGAATACCACCAGGGCATGGCAGGGCCAGCACTTTGTAGGATGGGAAAGCAGTTTTTATTACATGCATATGGATCATCATAGCAGAATTTAAACCACGGTTGGCTTGGTTTCCCACTTGTAAACCATCATAGATATAACACCAACACAGGCACAGCTGATAATGACTATCTATTTTAACCTTTCATCCTCTAATCATCTCATTGTTTCTGATCTCATTGGAGTGGAAGCTATATTTCTAGCGAAGAGTCCTTTTTGTCTACTTCCATGGTTTCTACTTCCATTCCCTGACAACAGATATCCCAAGATTTCCAGCACTATGTTACCTTGACCTCTGTGAGACAGGCCTGTATATAATGATCCATTTGTGTTCTTCACTGTGTTCCTTTTCTCCTGTTGTCTAGACATATGAGTTTCCACTTGACCTTTATCTATTCTGTGCAGGAATTAGAATTCCCCTAGACCAAGTCCTCTTTCTGCTTTTCCTTCTACCTTCCTTATCAGAACAGTTGAGCTATTTGACTCTTACAATGCAACGTATAACATGGTGAAGGCTTTTTATAAAGTCCTACCAGTTATCATAATGTCCTATCATAAGCCACATGGAATAGATAAACATTTATGGATTTTATCTCGTCTCCTAAGCAATGCGAGTCCACAATTAAATATTTACTATGATTTATTCATTGTTATGTCACATTCTAAGCTTAGAGGAACGTAAGACAAGGTCTTTGTCCTTAGAAAGCGTATAGTATAATTAAGGAATGATACTGTGGGTCCATATTCTGTGGTTAAAATACAGACACTACTTCTATTATTTCTAAGAAAAAGAAAAGAGGGTAGATTAAAACCTCTGCAAACTCTCCTGCTTTACATTACACACAACTACAGCCTTTGCGTGGCTCTGAAGCCATATAAAATATGATGCTTGCAAGTCCTGTATCACAATATACAATTTATCCCTTCTCACTCTCAATGAAAGCATCAGCTAGAGGTTCTCTCCAGTGTGGTATGCATCTGCTCTTTCATTTAGAGCTACTTCCTGGCTCCTGCCTTATCTTTGAGGAGAACTTAGGAAAACTCAGGACAGAAGTTGAGGTTTGAGCATCTAAAGCATACAGAGTGAGTTCGGAGCATTGATTATTACCATTTATGTTTATATCTAGAGGAAAACAGTCTGAATATTTTCCAAATTGAGGTGTATAATTTGCGCTTATTTCTTTTCTTTGCACTCGAGAACAAACACTATTCAGGCTCTTTTCAGACTATGTATCATTATCTTCTACCTGATAGTACAAGACTTTACATGAGTTAAATTTTTATTGAGCATGTTTGCTGTCTAACATATTTGTTTGGCACAACTGAATTGTGTTTTGTTTTGGTAGCAATATCGAGCTTACGTGGCCTTCCCCGACTTTTTCCGTAATTCAACTGCTCTGTGGTGGAAGAGAGAAATTGAAGAACTCTACTCCAACCCACGGAATCCAGAAAACAGCATGAAATTTGATGGCATGTGGATTGTAAGTGTGTGCGTGCATATGTCCATGTACATATGGACAGGAGTATGGGTCTATTTCAAGTGTCTTAGCATGTAGAGCACTGTCTTACTTACTTATTTGTTACTAGGGACAAAATACCTGACATCTACAACTTAAGGGGAGAAAGATTTATTTTAGCTCACAGTTTCAGAGGGTCTCACACAGTCTGGTCATGGGAGGCTGGCAATGATGAAAGCACGTGGCAGAGGCTGGAGAGCTGATCAAGGTATTGTAAACGGTGAAAGCCACATGAGTGAGGAGCAAGTCATGTCTAGAGACTCAGGCAAAGCTAGAGCTTTCCCAGGAAGAAGCTAAAAGAGTGCTTTTTCTTCCTTCCTTTACTCAGTTCAAGTGGCTGAGATTGGGGCTCCTCCCTCATTTTCTGGCCCACATGTCAGTAACACAATTGAAAACTCTGCCCTATGTGTCCCCCAATCTCAACAAGTTGATACAGTCTTTCAGGTCAAGCCCCAAGCATCTCCTCCTTTCAGTCAGGCCCAACAGAACACAGTTCCAAGTACATGAGACTTTTGGGGGATATTCCAGATCCAAACCATAGCAATCACTGATCTTTAATTTGTAGGCTAGCAATCATCAAAGAAAGGCTTTGAACAAATCAGAGTGTATTTCCCCCAACTGAGAGTGAAACAGCCCTAATACCCCAAACCTTGTACCTGGGCTTGTATGGTGCCACTCCTCCTGGGAGATTTCTGGGAATTTCTTAGAATTTGGCTTGCCTGAGGGAGATTTTCTTTTATCTTTTTTTTTTTTTAACCCTTTTGCCAGTATGAGGTATTTGAACTTCCTAGCCAGTTCTCACTAGTATTTGTTGAACCTCTCAGGGAGTGCAACTACCTGGATTATTCGATCCTAAATGTTTTATTTACTAGTTCCTTGTTACTGAGTGGTTGAGACATGATCTTTAAAAGTAATCTAAATGTTCATTTGATATTTCTAGGATATGAATGAACCAGCAAGCTTTGTGAATGGAGCCGTCCCTTCAGGCTGCACAGATGCTACTCTGAATCGTCCTCCTTACATGCCACGTAAGGATCCTGGGTTTCCCTCAGCTAAAGAGCTCCATCTAGAAGGAGGGTGACCCTGGGAAGATCCCAGTGTCTAGGGATTTGCAACTAACCACTTAGGATACATGATCTGTGGGTTAGTGATGACCAAAGACAGAAGTGACTTAAGAACTACCTAGTTGGATGAGTAGAAGTTACTAGACTTCTTGGGTGGATTTCTCCAGTTTGTCTAGAAAGCTCTTATTCATGGTAATGTCTCCACAAGTTTCTTACAGCTAGTTTCATGTTTTTCCAGCTTATGTGAATTCATCCTCAATAATTTCATTTGCCATTGAAAGCTAACAAGTAGTTGCCTGTGACTTTGGTATTAAACATGTATTTATATCCTGGCTTTCAAAATAACTTTATTTTATGAGCTGTGACCTATCGTAGATCATGCAGTGTTTCTAAATCTCATTTTTTAAACTGTAAGAGGCAGATAACCTTATTTTATTCACAGAATTAAAAGAATTATATGAAATAATTTATAGATTAATAGCCTACATTCGGGCCTATTCCATGAACAAGTGTTTGACAACTATATTCTTCCTCACCCCTCCACCACTACTTTCTCCAGGGAACTTGATGTTAAAATACCTGCAACGTCATTGTAGCTCAGACCCCAGAACAGTTCTGCCTCTGAGAAGTGGGACAGGGACTAGTGATAGGTGAAGTGAACCTTAAAATATCAACTTCGGTTCCTTGAGAAGGATCGATGCTGATCTTCATGTTCCTAAATCTTTCAGACTTGGAGGCCAGGGACAGGGGCCTGAGCAGCAAGACCCTGTGCATGGAGAGTGAGCAGATCCTGCCGGATGGCGCCCGAGTGCGGCACTATGATGTGCACAGCCTGTACGGCTGGTCCCAGACCAGACCCACCTATGAGTGAGTTGCTCTCTCCTTCCTCCACTTTGAAAAAACTGTAGGGACATTTCATGATGGGTGTATCTTTTCTTCCTTTCATTTCTAATTAAAAGTTAAGAATTTACTTACAGCTATGTAGCATTTTCATTACGTCCTGTGAATATAGTGTAGAAGACAGATTTTGTTGATGCATGGTCTTATTAGTGAGGAATTAATAATCCAGGTAGGGCAATGTACATAGTATACCATTATTATTCAATGGAGCCAGTATTATAATAACATTAGTTACAAAAGGTGAAAGGAAGGAAGAATGTAGAGAGCCGGATACTTTTCTCTTTTATTTCAAAATTGCATCATCCCTTGTTTTCTTTTTTCCCATTCTCTTTCAAGGCTATTGAATCTATGGTTAAATTTACAAAATTCCACTTTATGTTCTCAATAAATAACACAAATTATTCTAAGGAAAGTCCTATGAAGCAATTTACTGTCTTCAACAGAAAATACAGAAAGCCAAATGTTGAGTAAATAATAGCAAAATGTAGTGCTTGCTGACTATTTTAGGACAGTTCAGTAGGTCTAACACATGGTGCGTTTGTTTGGAGAACACTGCGGGAAGGCCTCATTGTGCTTATCATCTGTATTAGTGAACAAGGCCATCTTTGTGGCTCTCATAGCCATAAGATGAACTGAGAGGAGGGCTACATGGCCACTACAGCAGGCGCTGAAATGTGCGACTGAGGCTGATCTGTGTGAGGGTGCAGCATCTATGGGGAATCCTGGTGTGGCCACCTTTCTCCATGTGGCATGAGATGATGTGCATTTTTGCTGGAGGCTGTTTGCACACTCTGAGGGGGGTGATGGGACATGCAGTTAAGGCCAAGTTTGTGAGTAGAGTGTCACTGGGGGCAATCCCCAGGAGGCCATCTTTCTCCACTTGGTATGAGGTGGCATGACTTCTTGATAAATCAGATCTGGCTTCTGAGTGTGGGGATGCCTCCAAAATGACTGATAGATTGAAAAGTTTGCTGCAGTGTCTGGGAGTGGCATGTGTGGTACGAGATCATAAGCAGGCTGTAGCATCAGTTGGATGGCCTTCGTTGTAGGCGATAAGATATGCACCTGAAGCTTAGCTGTCTTTCCAGAAAAAAAAAAAAAACAAAAAACTTGCCTATCTAAAGGAGGAAATACAATGAGAAAAGGACTTGTTGCTACTAGTTTCTGCATTAGCCTCTGATCTGACTAGTAGGGAAATACGAGAAAAGAGAGACTGAGGCAGAGGTGTTGGCTTGCAAATGAAAGAGGGTACAAGTTAAATTTTCACTAAAGACCCCTTCCCAGGATGCAAAAACTAGGTGCCCATGGAAGAATCAGACAGATGTCTGTCCCTTGCCTTAGACTCAGGGGTACTGTGTAGGATGAGATCTGTGGCCTTTCTTTGTATCTGGTCTCAAATCACTTTCTTGTTCCCCTCCATCCAGAGCTGTGCAGGAGGTGACAGGCCAGCGAGGGATCGTCATCACCCGCTCCACATTCCCCACTTCTGGACGCTGGGCTGGACACTGGTTGGGAGACAACACAGCGGCATGGGACCAGCTGAAGAAATCCATCATTGGTGTGTGGGCTTGTTCCCAGGGGCCGGTGCTGGCAGGGAGGGGTTGGGATCCTTGATGAAGGAGGCAGGAGGAGGCAGGTCGTGATGCCTCACCTGACATGCTGTGGTTCTCGTTGCAGGCATGATGGAGTTCAGCCTCTTTGGAATTTCATATGTAAGTGACCTTCAGATCCCTTCTCTTCCCTTAGAAGATGGAGACATCTTTTGGATGTCCATAAGGGACTGGTGTTCTTTGTTCTCATTTCAGACAGGGGCAGATATCTGTGGGTTCTTCCAAGATGCTGAATATGAGATGTGCGCTCGCTGGATGCAGCTGGGGGCCTTTTACCCCTTCTCCAGGAACCACAACACCATCGGCACCAGGGTAAGACGTTAACTCTTGCCTCGCATTTTTTGCATCCAATACATACTCCATTCTGAGCTACAGTCTGTGACATATTTGTTTTCTGAGAATAGTCAAAATATTTATATCTTCTTCGCAGTGAACCACGTACCTCAGTGTTATTTAGGGATCATTATTTTGCTCAGGAAGATTGTAGAAAGAATATCTTATCAGGCTTCCTGGGAGAGTTTCAGTGGCTTTTTTTCCACTGTCTTAAGAATATTCTTGGAGGGGCTGGAGGAATGGCTCAGTGGGTTAAAGTGCTTCCCAGCAAGCACTTAGACAAGCATTAGGTACTTGAGTTTGATTCCCAAGCACCACAAAAGTCAGGCATGGTGGCCTATGCCTGTAATCCCAGCACTTGGGAAGCTGAGACAGGAGGATTGATGTGGGTCAAGGCCAGTATGGACTCCATAGTAAGGTCAGGACCAGCCCAGGCTAAAAAAAAAAAAAAAAAGAATATTCTTGGACTCTCATCTGTAGTGATCTTTTAGTTCAGCTGTGTGATTCATTTGTAAAAGTTTTCAATGACCTCCTATTCTCCTAAAGTCCCCAAGGTTAGCTCTGATACTTTTCTTTTCTCCTTTAGAGACAAGACCCTGTGTCCTGGGATGCTAACTTTGTGAGTATTTCCAAAAGTGTGTTGGAGACTAGATATGCCCTGTTGCCGTACCTCTACACCTTGATGTATCAGGCCCACATAGAGGGCATCACTGTGGTGCGGCCTCTTCTGCACGAGTGAGTATCCAACTGTGTTCCTGTTTACTAATGAGTAATTCACATTTTTGCTGTAGGAAGGCATTGAGTGCATATAATTTCTCCAAATTGAAGACATGCTTTCCTTTGTCTGTAGCTCTCTAGGTAGGGACCTAAGTTATTACTCCTTTTAGCACATTGCTAACCATGCTGTAAGTCATTGAGGAAAAGCTGTTTATTTAAAAAAAAAGTTTTGAAGTGACTCAGCTTAGCACCATATAATTTCTTTTGAATTTGGCAATGCAAAAACTGCCCTGTAATTTGTGGCAGTTTAGTTCATGTGAACTTGAGAGAAAATGAGTTCTAGTTACTAAAAACCACACGTCAGAGGGAGGTTTGTGCGACAAGCTCCACATCACGCTGTGACTGTGTCATACATAAAAAATGTGGAGGTGTTTTATGGCAGAGGACAGTTTTAAGTTGCTTCATCTAAATCACTTCTTAATTTAGAGAAACTTGACTTTGGAGTCGTTGGGGCTGTGTCTTCCTGATGAAGCCTTGGAAAGAGTAGGGATGGCAGAGGGTGCAGCTCGATGCCTCACTTGGACTTGAATACTAGGAGTTTCTTCTTCAGGTCCTTGGGCTGGGCCCTGCTGGGCCTCTGACTGTGGCACCTTCACTATCCTTCTAGGTTTGTGTCAGATCGGGTGACCTGGGATATAGATGGTCAGTTCCTGCTGGGCCCTGCCTTGCTCATCAGCCCTGTCCTGCAGGCTGTGAGTATGGATGCTGCTGGAGGGGTCATGAAGGATGCTGGCTGGGGGGCTGGGTGAATAGGGTGAGGAGAGGAAACCTGCTGTGCCAGGGCTTCGGAGACATGGCTTCTTGCTCTTTCTCCTCTTCTGAGCAGGTGTCCATTTCTTAGTTCTGACCTCACCTCTCTCCTCTTTAAAGTCAAACTAATTATTCGGTTTATTGAAAAACAATATAGAAAAACAATCTTGTGAAATATTTGAGGATTCTGTCTTTTCCCTGTTAACTATAAAGGAATCAAGAGTTAAGTAGGGTAGTTAAGGGAAGAACTCATGCAAGTCCTTGTGACTACTGAAGCAGCATTTTCCGAAAGAGCTTCCTGTAGCAGCATGTGTTACCCTATTGGTGTCCTTAAGCCCTGTCTTCCTCCCAGGAGGGGCGGTCCTGTAGGCTGCAATGGCCATTTCTTTACTTCCTCTGTGGATGATCAGGTTTCCGATTAAAATACCTGCTAATGACACCCTCCTAAGATGTTATTGTACCTACCGTATGTCTTCTGCTCCAAATCCAATCTCAAGTATTTGTCTCTTTAGAGATGGAATGGATTTACTTTCTAAGCAAATGGTGTTTTTGCCCTGATGTTCTGGGTTTCAATAAGTTTTACAAAAATTACTTGTTTTGGTTAGGCCCATTTCCCCTGTGTGAGAAAGGGAAAGAGGGAAAGGAAGGCTTCCTCAGCTGAGTCGAGTGCATCAGAGGCGACCAGGACTGTTCTGTCCCTTTGTATGTAGACTGGTTACACACTCACAACCCTCGCTTTGTTTCTGATTAATTTTAGAATGCCAGAAATGTCACTGCATATTTTCCTGGAGCCCGCTGGTATGATTACTACACAGTAAGTTCTCTAAATGTTTATATAACCTGGGGAAATGATAAAAGAACAAAAGCTTTAAGTGTGACAGTCCTTGGACAAAATACTGGCTGTGTAGTCTTAGACCAGTCACTGTAAACCTTGTAGGCTCAGATTTCTCACTTGTAGATTAGGTAGGACCATACTTCACAGGTGCGTTACACATAAACACAATGCTTCTCGCTCAGAGCCTGGCTTACTCGGGGTTTCTTCAGTGGTGGGTTTATGTATTTCCTTATCACGTCAGTATTCACAATGTGTTATAAAGACAGGTACTTAATAACAGATGCTAATAAACTTTTTGAAATTGTGATGTGAGTTTTATTTTGCTTGTATGTTCTCCTCTGTAAGTTCCTAAGTACAGATAACTTTCTTTACCTTATTAAATGTTTGCTTCTGTAGCACAGATGCTCAAAGAGAGTTGACCTGTGTAATGGCTAAGGCAGGGAGCTGTGAGGGCACACGCAGAATGTACTCAAAGGTGTGGGGCCCGACATTTGTAAGTCTCAGCAAGGCAGTTGCATTTGCAAACAGGGAACCCAGTCTGGCTACTACTTGTTTCTTAAATGAAGTTTTGTTAAAATATAGTCACATACATTTATTTACTTGTCAGTGATAATTGTCCTTACTTTAAAATAATTGTCCTCAAATGGGGAAATTTTTTCCACTAGGGAATATTTGGCAATGAGAGGAGATATTTTTGGTAGTCATGATATGATGGAAGGACAGGTTGTTCATGACATCCAATAAGCAGACAGCTGAGAATGATGTTCAGTACCAAAAGGAACACAGGTCAGCTGCACAGGAATTCACCCAGTGTGTCAATAACCCCAACACTGAGGCCTGGGTGTGGTGGAGAATCTGCCTGAGAATGGTCGGTTGGAGTTTGAGGCTTACACCTCAGAGCTCCTCTCGTGTATCGGCAAGATAAGGACGTCACGTGAGGCAAGAAAAAGGTGGTTACACCCGAGGCAAGGTGAAAGTTGCCACATATGAAACCAAATAAAAATGTCAAACGTAGAAGTGTGCACACTAATTAAAGATAAGCTTATGTCAGGTTGGCCAACACTTTTTGATCTTTTCTGTGAAGTAGGAGTCAGAGTATTAGGTAAGCCAGTAGGTGCTGGTGAAGGGAAAGTCTAGCAAGGCCACAGTGGAGGGCACAGCAGGAGGGAATGGGAGTGAGTAAGGGGATCACCCCACCTCCCCTGGGCTGTGGTGCAGAAACAGGCAGTGAGTGAGGGTAGCTGGGATTCAGCGGAAGACCTCATTTAGTACATGCTATAGGAAACCCAAAAAGGCAACAGACTCTCAAGATGTTACTGCAGTAAAGTGAGGTGTCACAAAGTTTGAGTGACTGCCAGGAGTAGAGTGACCTGACTGGTGTGTACTGAATGGTGAGGGACAGGCAGCAAGTTCCCGGGGGTGAATGAGGTGTCTGCCAGATGCACCATTCAGGAAGCATGTGCCCTCTCCCTCACCATCTCTTCTCCTCCACCCACAGGGGGTGGGTATGAATGCAACGGGAGAGTGGAAGAACCTGCCAGCCCCTCTGGACCACATTAATCTTCATGTGCGTGGGGGCTACATCCTGCCCTGGCAGGAGCCTGCACAGAACACCCGATTAAGGTGACTGGTGGGACTCTGAATCTACTGTATGTACTGGTTGGCTCATAGTTTGTAATGAATGCTGCCAATGTTTCAGGCATCACTCTCAAAGCTGAAAGCTATTTTACTAAATATTCTTTTTGTATATTTGATTATTTTTATTTTAATGTTTCACATACTCTGCATTCTTTGAACAATTATTATCAGCTATGTTCTAAGTGGAGGTGATAGGCTTAGAAGAGACATTTGAAAAAGAAGCGGAAGTAGGGGCAACTAGGATTTATATTACTTTATAACACTAGGTCTCATTTGATTCTTTCCTAAGAAAACTATTGCTGAAAAAAATTATTAAAGCCATATAATAATGGATACCTGAGGTTGAGATTTCTTTTGTAAAAGATTTCAAGGTTTTTGACCTAAGTTTGTGTAATGATTACCAATAAATAGCATTGTGTAAATACCTACTCTGTGTCTACAATTCTACAAACATATGAAAATCTATTTGAAGATACCTTGATTTTTCTTAATAAAAATAAACCCTTTGAGATGAGTAGTAGTATCACCTATTTTTCACAGGTGAGCAAAGAGTTGCTTGTAAGAGCCAAATGATTTGCTCAGGGTCATGTGGCTAGTAAGCAGGTGATATCATGGCTGAAATTCCTAAACTTCTACTCATTTGATTCTGAAGAGTCAGATTAAAGCTGAAGAGTTTAGGATATTTCTGAACAGATACTTCTTTTCTCTTTCTTTCTTTCTTTCTCTCTTTCTTTTTTTCCCCACATTTTATTAATATGTATATGCACAAAATTCAAGGTTTGCAATGGAGTTGAGCATTTTGTGCACATACGTATCTTGTCAAGGTGACAAGGGCTTTCTCACTCTCCTTTTGTCCCTCCTCCTCCACCCTACTCCCCTCTTTCACCTTGTCTTTCGTCTTAAGTTCCATGGGTGTTGTGATCTGGGTCTCTCATATCAGAGAGACCATTAGATGTTTCACCTTCTGCTTCTGACTTACTTCACTAAGCATGATGTTCTCTACTTTCTCTCTCTCTCTCTCTCTCTCTCTCTCTCTCTCTCTCTCTCTCTCTCTCTCTTTCTTTCTTTCTTTCCTTCGAGACAGGGTCTTGCTCTGTAGCCCAGGCTGGTCCTGACCTCACTATGGAGCCCAGGCTGGCCTTGGACTTAACAGTTATTCTCCTGCCTCAGCCTCCTGAGTGCTGGAATTATAGGCATATGCCACCATGCCTGTCTTATGTGGTTCTGGGGACTTGAACTCGGATACTTAGCACTTGACTTAGCACTTGCTAGGCAAGTGCTTTCACTGCTGAGCCATTCCTCCAGCCCCCCCCCCCCCCCCAAACAGATTATTTCTGAACAGAACTTACTCCTGAACAAGTAGTGTTTTAGGAAATGTATTATAAGAAAAGAAGGATTATAGCATCTGGATTTTCTTTGTAAGGAGAAAAGGAGAAACCTAGTTATTTTGATTTTAGTCTCTTGAAGAGCCTTATAAGAAAAGCTGTTAAATTTATTTGCAAATTTAGTCATTCACAACACGAAGTCATCTAGCTACGTGGAGACCAAAGCTTGGTCTGCTTTGCAAGTTTGCAAGTTGCGTGAATCCTACTGTTCTTATTTTTCCCAGGAAACACTTTGGCTTGCTCCATTGTTTTTAGGACAATCTTTAGCCTGCTATTGTGGGTATTTTTTTCTAGCTAATGCCTCTCTCCTATCTCACTACAGTCGCCAGAACTTCATGGGCTTCAAGGTGGCATTGGATGACACGGGAGCTGCTGAAGGCTGGCTCTTCTGGGATGATGGGGAAAGCATTGGTGAGTAGGACCTTGCAGAATTTGTGCCAATACCATAGTCTAGGTTTTTGGATATCTTACATGTCTGCATTTTCCTTTTCCGTGTTAAAGTAATATTGCTTTAAAAAGATACTCCTTTGTTACTTCAGGGGATGCTTCGAGCTAAGTCTCTCACCCTACTCATCTATCCTAATCCACTCTGGCACACTGCAGGAAGGAGCCACAGGAAAATTTGTTTATAGCTAAGGAAGGTGAAGATAAACTTGTATATGGTTTATTCTCACAGGCATGTTGTCTAATTACATGGTTTACCATATCAACAAGACAATATAGCTAGTAGTTTTGCTATTTATTTTAAGAATTTTTCATTAGGAATTGGAAACTTCTTAGGGGGTCGACTGTGGATCATTAGCTATTTCTATGCCATTCCTGCCCAAGAGAACCTTCTGTAATGGTGGAAATGTTCTACGTCTTCTGCTGTCTAATGTAATATTAGGTATGGATGCCTACTGAGCACTCAAAATATGACACATGGATCTGAGCAGCTGGATTTTAATTGTATTTAGCTTTGATTAATCTAAATTTGTGTAACTATATTTTTCTTGTGGCCGCCATTGATGGCACGGTTCTAGAGGACAGCCAGTGGCTGCTGATGTGGAGAGGAAATGAGACAGACCAGTGCAAAGAGAAGAAAGCCACGCCAGTGGGTGTCATAGGGGCAGGTGCCAAGGGCTCCCAGCGAGGCCACTTTCACCTAGAAGTGCCAGATTCATACTCCTGGGGGAAAAAATTCAGTTTTAAAGGAAAAGAAAACTTTCTCATGTTCTTTGGAGATCACATTGAAAATTTGCACACTGTATCTCAAAATTAACCCACTAAGGCTCCAGTCTTGGTGTTTGTGTACATGCATAAATGTGTACATATGTGTACATCTAGCAAAAGGACTCTGGAATTCTCAGGTGACTGGGAAGATATTGGGAACAGAAGACCACCACAGAGAAGGTATTTAAGAGTGGGGTTAGCACACTGTTAATAAGAGGTAATTCTGTTAAACATATACATCTATAAGGGGGATCAGTGGATGTTTAAATTTAAAAAAATGTATTACAGTTAAAGACATATTGCCTTTAATATCCCTCAGAATATCCCACTCATTTTGAACACACTTATCCTACAGTTCTTGCCACTTTGTAAAGCAATCCTGAAAGTCCTTTTTCATGGTTGTCTTTGTGAGATATGATCAGAAATGTGGTAAATGTTTCTGCCAAGTGCCATCTAATGTAAAGTCAGGCTTAGGAAAACATTATGGTGTGCTCTTGTCCACTTTGTTCACCAGATCTAACACTGTGTGACTTCTGTCTCTTCCCTGAAGGAAAAATGGCCATGAAAGGAAAATGTTTTGAATTGATTCAGGGTATCGAGTCAACCATAATAGTGCATCTGAAAATAGTCACAAAGGAGGATTTCCCGCATTTCTTCAGAAAGTGGCAAGAATGACAGAAAGGGACAGGGGTGTTCAGAGGGAGGGGAGTGTTTGAGGAGGATGAATGGCAGGCAGTGTGTCTTTTGCTATGATAAATTTTGTCATGTAAACATTCACCATACTTTTTGATAGCTTCTTATATGTGATTATTTCAGACATTTTGTGTTATCTGGGATTAGGAGCAGAGTCTTCCTGAAGAAGGCTTAGGTTATTAAATGGGACTATATAAAGAGGAAAAATCAAATATTGACAAAAATTCTTACTGTCTGAACCAAGGCCAGTGGGTTATCAGATCTCTTGCTTAGGCCTGGATCATATCTGCCTTTTGTTTGTTTGCAGATTCTTATGGAAAAGGACAGTATTACTTGGCTAGATTTTCTGTGAGCCAGGTGAGTGTAACTGACCCTCAGGAGGAGTATAGAGCTGTACTGGCTTGGTAGGATGCTGGATGTTAGATGGGGGCACAGATACCACCTAGAAGTGCTGAACTGCCCATTTTGCTAATCCAAATCCCTCCTTTCCTCCCGTCTTCAGATGGAGACTTTGTCTGCCCCCAGGAAGGCTGCTGTAATTGGACTATTCATGTATCACTAATAACAGTAACTTATTTTCAGTTTACTGCTCTACAGATGACTAGACTGCTTCTCTGTCATCTACCCCTTGTTTCTGTCTTGGCCTGGAGTGGTCTACTTACTTTGTACTCTTTCCCATCTAGAGTACTAGTTTGTCTCTTACATAGATTGAGGCAATGCTAGGGACCCTGCAGAGGCTTTTCCATGCAGAGTGGAAGGTAGACGATAACAAGAGATCAAATACTGAAGAAATGGTTTCCAATATCTGTGGATACAACTTACTCCATGATTATATATGTGCATAAAAGATTAGGAAGACTTGAGTTTGTAACAATATTTTTTGTCTATTTTATTTTTAAATTGGCAGAATATACTACAGAGCCATGTGATCAGTAGTAATTACACTATTGGTATGGATTCTCTGAAACTGGGCTACATTGAAATCTGGGGAGTGGGCAGTATCTCCATCACCAGTGTGAGCGCCAGTGTGAGCAACTCGGATACACCATTGCCTTTCACCCACAGCCCTGCAACACAGGTTTGTGACCAATGATAGTTCCCATCCCTACTTCCTTTCCAAGTGATTCTCTCTTCATGATATCTTTCTGGAACCCCGTTTTCAGTGTGTTAGCTGTGTGGAGGTGAAGGAATATGTAGTGACTTCCCACATCTGGAGCTTGGGGTTTAGATACAAGTCCATGCCTGTCTTTCACTCTGTAAACCTATGTGATGCACTGTCTTTATACTCACCTCTATCTCAGAGATCAACTTCCCAAGTATCTTTCATAAAATGTAAGACACAGTCAACCTAAAAGGAGTTGCTGCATTATTTCACAAAGGAAAAAGGGTGACAGAATCACAAAATATTGCTTTCCTATTACTAATTTGTTAAATGTTAAATGTAGAGAATGTTCATTGAAACTTCTGTAGACACAAAATTTTAAACATTTTAATATTTTAAGTGATTAATCTGGAGGAAAATGGTGGGTGGAGATCCATTGATGACTGTACACCAATGCAGGGTCAAAGAGGTAGAATTTGAATGTGAAAAAGTACTAAAATTATCTTAACCAACTTGAAATACATAATTTTCTTTTATTGCTTAATTTTTATGTTATTGTATAATTAAGTAATTTATTATGTTATCATTATTTAGAACATGTGGTACCAATTAGTTAAAATGTTTCCTCTCTGCTACCATGGATGTTGGTGACTCAACATTTCATGATTTTTTTCATTGTTGGCTACATGATTTTCTTCCAAGCCACTAAGATGCTTTGTATAACTTTTCATGCTGGTTCTTTTTTTGTCTTATAGCATATTTCTTCGTGAAGTAGTCCTCAAATGGCTTATAGAACATCCACTTAGAACAATAGTAATAATGTTAATGTTCACATATACACAGAAAAAATATGTAATAAGTGCTCCATGGATCATAGTAATCTTGTGGCCTTTGGTTACAAGACACATGCTAATTTCATGCATGTTAAATATGAGCAAAATCTATCTGCACCTTGGTATTAATGCAGTAGTTTAGTCCTGACACCTATCATTCCTGATGGTGAATGGGGCCATCCCTTCCTGTGAATTTACTTCTTCTTATTTTTTGTTTGAACACAATTTTTTTCAACTTCTAGGCCTGAAACAGAAATTTTCGTAGTTTTACATAATTTTGTTTGTTTCCTTGTACTGAAGTTTTATTGCCATCAGATTTCTCTAACTTAACCAAGAGTTCTTCAAGGACTTTGCCCAGTTCAGTTATTAACCAGTTCATTGACTGACTGATGAGCTATGACCTGCGCCCACAGTGAGGCCTTCTGGGCTGTGTTCACCCAGAAAAAAAGCAGAAATATTTTATAGATCTCCTGATAAAGCATTAGGGTGCTGTCAAGGAACAGGAGAAGAGAAATAAAAAGTGAGCTCTGAGGAAAATCGGTGCTTCTTAAGAGTAGACAAGAAGACCTGCTTTCAGTTTGTCTTTGGTTGCTGCTGCGCGTCAGTGTTGTGTGCTGTACTCGAGACACCTATTTCTATCAGTGAGCAATCTTTAACTTAAAGGAACTAGGAAGTATGCACTTTATCTGAAAATGGGAGGGCAGTTGACAGCTCAGCCATGACTTACAAATATATTAAATGGTTATGTAGTTGACTTGCACCTTATTTGCAGGCTATTTCAAATAACAAATGCTCAATACTTATTCTTTGGTTCCTAACAGGTTCTGAGCATCAACATGACCAGCATAAACATCAGCCTGCATTCTTTCAATTCACTGACATGGAGAAACACACATTAAATATTTGAATAAGATCCTAACTATGAGCAACTTTAAAGCCATGTATAGCTCACATCTTCAAAAGTCATTGTGTTGTTAATTAGACCATGCCTAGTGCAGATAAAACATTTCATTGAGTTTGTAAGATATATCGATTTTGCAATATATATATTGTCTGTGAATCTTAATGGTGAAATATTTTCCCTGAACTATCGGTAGTAGAGAATATCTATGGCTTACTTAATGTCCCAGTGTGATTGGTACGGTACAGATGGTTCATGATATGACATTCCGTGTCAGTGGAGGGGAACTGGGTCCAAAGTGAAGTGTGGGTGTGTGGACATGTGCATGTGTGTGTGTGACCACGGAAGAGGGCCGCTGTCTTGCTAAAGACACAAAAAGGGTTGCCATTGCAGCTTTGACCTTGAAGCTAACCAATACTTCAGGAGATTATGCAGAAAGAACACCTGCCAATTGGCTAAAGGAGAAGATAACGATATGCCGACGGCACAACGTAAGGGGAGAAGAGACAAACACAGAAACGTGAACAGGGTAAGTCTGAGGTGCTGACAGAAGTGACCATAATTTATCAAGAACAGTAGCCTCAATGGGAGGAGGAAAAGAGAATCAACTCACTTGAAAGACAGTAGAGGGTCTTGGAGAATCCTTAGCATGTGGTAGTAGGGATGAGGATGAGACTTAGGTAGGCAAGGCTGAGGGAAGGAGTTCGGGTGTAAAAATAATTTATTTTCACTGAGGTGTGCTTTGAAATGTACAAATCAGATTTCTCTACTCTGCCTAATGTATATAATAACCATGTTTCATATTAGCACATGTGATTTTTGTTTTAAATAAAAAAATAAAAGAAATGAGTTTGCAAGAGATCTGGGATGTTGTCATCTTTTGTCCATGGACAACATGACTTTAGGGTTAAGACTTTTTTTTTTTTTTTGCTTTTAGCAAATTCTTACCAATTGGATGTTCTGAAGCTCTTTGGCATCAGAGCTCTTGCTATCTAATCCATCAGTAAGATGATCAAATTTATGGTTAGCCACTCTCTTCCTTATATTTATGCAATGAATCTTCCACAAGTTTTAGAAACTTATGGAAGGGTGTATTTGGATTGCTGTTGTTTTACTCAATATACTGTATAAGATTGAGTAAATATCAACTCTGGCAGAAGAAAGAGCTGCAACAGTATTGGTTGAGACACCAGGGAGTTAAAGTTTGGGATAAATAAATTATATAACAATGTTGAACAAAGATATTTACTTGTAACTTTATTTGAAAATGAGTTGAAAAATTAACATGTTTAAAATGAATGTATTTACTTTCCCATGTCTTTGCATACATACTGGGAAGTTGTTCTGCTGGCACTCTGGTGAAACCACCGCTGTGTTCCATTTGCGTATTTTTAAGTTGGCTTAATGTTCTAATTAGCAAAATAAGAGGTCTTTGCATGAGGGCCTGGGCTAACTAAGGAAGCAGTGAAACCTGGTAAATGGGAATCATTTTGCCCAAAATGATGGGAAACTTGTCAATATCATTTGACTTAGAAAGATTGCAAAGATAAGAATATTTTTTTAACCAGATATTTTTTAAAATTTTGTTATTCACAGAGATATACAGGCACAAATCGGTTCTGGTTCCCCCAAAGTGCTTGAGAAGAACTTTTCTCTCTTGTCCAAGGACTAAGACGCTGAGCAAGGCACTGGCCTAACAGAAGGGAGCTCAGTTCCTGTCTCTGCCACTCTATCTAATCTGGTGATAACACATGTTCAGTAGCCCCTGAAAAGCTCTCCGTTGCACATGTCAGAGAACGACAGCAAAGAGAGAAAATACCTTCTGAGTATCTTATTGGAAACAGTTTTGCAAATTCCCAGAAAAAGTCTCAAGGACCCCAGCAGTGAGTCCTCAGATCATACTTTAGAACCACTTCACATGCAGACATATCTGTGGTGACCCTGGATTAGCCCCTTACACCCTAAACCAGGCACCTCCACTTAATATTCCTAGCTGTAAATCTAAGAAAAGTTTAGGATCTTAAATTTTGACATGTTTTCTCTTACTTCAGTTCACGTAATTTTACTTTATACAGGTATATCCACATAATAAGGAACAACCCTAAATCCTTTAACTTAAATATGGAAGAAAATCATTGATTTTCTTATTATTGTTACAATGTTACTTGTCATGTTGCTCTGGTTTAGACCTGAAGTGTCCCCTAAAGCCGGCTCTTTTTGGAGATAGTGCCATACCTAGGGAACTATGTGCTGTTGAGAGGTAGGGCGTGGCTGGAAGGAGTGAGTGTTTCAGTCTTGACCTGGAGGGATTGTGTCAACTTGTTGAGACTGGGCACCCAGGGCAGAGTTTTCAGGTTTGTGTTACTGACTTGTGATAAAAATGTTCTGGAATTAGGTTGTAAGGATTATTGAAAAACTTTCTGAATATATTGAAACTGCTTCATTGTACCCTTTAAAGGGTAAATTTTTATGGTATGTGAGTTGTATCTTGGTAAAGACATACATCGTTTTATGTAGCTTAATCAGAAAAATTGATATTAATGACTCACTGAAGTGCCAAGAGGGATAGACTGTCAGGTTTATGGGCCATGTGGCACAGAAAGAGACAAGGCCCAGTTTATCCTGCGTGATTTTGGACGACTGCTGTCCTTACTTAGCACAGGTCGGGCAGCGTACAAGCCTGATACCGAGCACAGATTGCTCTCAGCTGGACCTCTGCCTCCCTTGACCCACAACTTCTCCCCACCGTCTAAAATCCACGTGGTTCCCTCTTCTCTCCACTTTCTTCGGCACCTCAGTCACATCCAGGTGCATCTCGTTGGCTGAGTCCAATGAGACTTTACCTTTACCTTGGTCAAAAGGGAAGCTGTCAAATGACTTTCCAACCTCTTTCTCAGGGAGGCAAAAATCTTCTTGTGAGAAATTTTTTTGAGCAGAAGTTTGTAAAGGTGCTGAGCAGTCACAGAGCATGACAGATACCCCCAATAGAGGTCTTCTCGCTTTATAACTAATGTCCACTTGGTGGGGCTTTGCTTGCTTAGAACAGCTGGGGGTAAGGCCTATTTGAATTCATCGAAGGCTTTGTCCAACTAAGAGGTGCTTGGAGAAAAAAAACGGAGAAAGGAGCAAAAGAGTGAGCCAATAGTTGTTCATTCTTTCTCTCACTTTTTCAACAAATTAGATATTTCAAAATATCTGAGGACATAGGGTGGAGTGCTGAACACTGGATAGGCAACCATGCGGAAAGATGGGCAAGAGCCTGGCTCTTACAAGCAAGAGTAATGTTGCATGGCAAGCAAAGTAATCAGATATGAACAGGAGCACAAAAGAGAATCAATCATTCAAGGAAAAAAAAAAGAAGAAACAGAATCTGGCCTCTGCAGCTATTAACAGAGAGAGCTTTCTCCCGTGCTTCAAGTGAAACAAGGAAATTTTTATGCTCTGTCGGGAAATGCGTTCATCTCCTTTAACCTTTGCCAAGTCTATGATGCAGTAAATCGATTGTGGAAGAAGCTGGCTCAAAAGGCCAAGTCACCTTTGCTCAGTGCTCCTCCTGACTCACTGAGAGACTGACTGCCAGAGTAAAGAAATCCACGAGATGTGAGGTGAGTCCTCTTGCCAGGGCAGATGGTACGAGGAGCAAGTGGGGACCTTTTCTTAAAAAGAAAACCTCCCTGTTTTCTGCTCTGCTAAAAGATGCCCACCCTTTTCTTGAAGTTTCTTCTTTTTCACAGAGGATGAGAGGTAATGATAAGGTCGTGTGTGTGAAGAGGAGTGTGTTTTGTGTGTGTGTGTGTGTGTGTGTGTGTGTGTATGTGTGTGTGTGTGTGAGAGAGAGAGAGAGAAAGAGAGAGTGCCACTCGATGACAAAGGGGAAGATGGAGTCTACTGTGAAATGTCTCATTGTCACTGAGAGAAACTACGGCAAGAACAATCAGAAGAGATCATTTGGATCCAGAGGAAGGTGGACATGCTGTAGCTATGGGTCAGAAGGGCTTCTAACTGGGGAAGAATTCCCATCGGATATTCAGGAATCTCTACTCCTGTTATCTGCCTGGGTAATGACCACCCCCATGGCAAATGAGTGTCTGGGCTTGTCCTCAGATTTCTTGAGCTACAGCCTTCAACTTTAAGGAGTTGTGGAAGGTGTGTCTAATGCTTATTTGCAAAGAAAAAAAAATCTCCCTGTGGCATGAAATAATAATTGAAGCAGAAAAATGATTAACAGCCAATGTGTGATACTGTGATGTTGAGTTGTGAGCATGTACATAGGAATTATGCATGGTCAGCAGCCTCCCACCCCTGGCTTCTTTACTGTCTTGCATTTCACCCTTGCAAATGTGTCCTCTGATCCTTAGGCTCCACAGTTCTGGCGAGGCTGTGGAGGGCCCACTCAAGCACTAGTTTGCAAAGTTTTGGCCCTCAACATTTTACTTTGTTTTAACTCTGACCACGGTTCTGCAGAATTCCTCAGTATTCATCTCTCAAATGAAAATCATCATGCTTGCGTGATCTGGGATGTAGAGGTTTGTGAAAATATAGCATGATAAATAGTTTATGGTGACTACAGTAGTGGCTTTAAATTATCTAAAGAAGAAGATGGATGCTTGTTAAATTTATGTTTATAGAGAAAGTGGTTAATAAATCTTAATTTCAATAGATTCTCCATGAACTGTAGGTTCTCTCTTCTAAATTCCTCTTGGCAAGTTATCTGTTGAGCCTTGTTCCTCCCTCCTGTGCCAATACTAGCAAAATCCTTCATGGATTATTAAACCTCAACCTAAAGGTGGCTCAGTTAATTTAGCCATGCACTTGGGAGAAAGTGTTTATAGCAATGGTCATGGCACCGGACTGCAGAGATCAAGGAAATATAAAGTAAGAAGAGAAGCAAAATATAAACAAAAGACCGAACATTGTGTACCTTGATTTACAGATGGTTGTTGGATAATTAATGGCTTAGTGTGACAATAACCCCAGGGAGAAGTCTGAACATAAGAGGTATCATAAGACTTTGCTTGCAAGGTTAAAAAGCTTATAGCTTATCTAGAGAATCAGTAAATTCGAATACCAATGGTCCCAATGGCCCTGTTTGTGATGGATCTTTGGGAAAATGACCCACAGGCATGAGGAAAATATTTTGCTCTGGAACCGTCATTGAAAACTAGTAGGGAGGAGTCAAAAAGAGTCCTATTTTTTAAAAAAAAATTGTGTTTCTGTTACCCAAGCTATTAATTACTTGAGGGACAGTTGATTTGACAGACTCAGAAGAAGTTGGGACTGGGAAGAGATGGTTTCATGTCTAAATATGTTTATTTTAGTTAAGTTTGTGAAACACTGAAATGAGCCGTGTAACAGGCTAGTGAATATACAAGTGTAACTCTTTGGGCAGGAAGTACAGGTTAAACTACTCAAGTGGGAAATTTTGAAAGGAGTCTTTTATGAAAATATGAAGAATGACAACATTGAGTCAAATAGGAGAGGCAGATACAATTTAAAAGGGAATCAGAACTGCAGGTAGAAAACCAAACTGAGAGATAAAGACATCACGACCTTGAGTCTGAAGAAAGAGGGAGTGGCTTATAGGGCTTGATAATTAAGGGCCATTTTATTCAGCAAGTAAGTCACTGATAACCATGGCCTGAGCAGTTCCAGTAGAATTCAGGAAATGCAGGTCATGCCAGTCACATGTGAGAAAGATAACAAGGACAATGTGCAGTGATCTTCCTGGAAGGAAAAAGAAAATGAAAATAATACAGAAGAAGAGTTATTGACACTTTGGGGTGATCTGGGGTGCCTTTATTAGGAAAAAATCAAGTTTGGAGGGAGAAGTTGATAAGTGAAGAAAGAAGAGGCGTAATTGGTAGAATAAGGTTTATAAGAAAATCAGTGGCTGTGAGACCAGAACGTGAGAATGGTGCTTGGACAAAAGGAGAGACTGTGATGAGTAGAAACAGTCTGAATTTTTGCCAAGAGGAAGGCTGATGATCAGGCTTGTCTTGCTGATGAGTTGATGATTTTATCACAATGCCCGCCTGTTCTCTTGGGTGATGGGCCCTGGGCTTTGCTTTAATGTGTTTATCTGTGTCTTTCTAGATGGCCAGGAAGCTCAGCATCCTGGAAGTCCTCCTGATCATCTTCGTCATAATTGTACTGGCTGTTGATGTCCTGTTGCTGCTTTTTGTGGTGGAGAAGTCTTCAGGTAAGGGTGGCACTCTGACACTGGATTGGGAGGGTGGGTGAGGGCAGCGCCCTCTGGGTGCAGAGGGGGTCATCCCCCTGCCTCGCTCCTCAGCAGGCTGCTCCTCTGTCATGCCACAACTAATTTAAGTCACTTTCCAAGATAACTAGCTTTTGCTCCAAGTAAAACTTGACTCTTAGTGACACTCAGGGCCTTCAGAGCTTCATTTAGTGCTGTTGTAACAGGACGCAACATTGGGCTTACTGGATGACCCCACTCTGACTCAGGTCAGTAAATAATAGAGCCTTTGAGGAGAAGAAGAGTTAACAGTACCCAGTTCCACATTGTAGGAAAAGACACTAGGTTGCAAGGACATTGAGGACTATATTGACTTCAGTATATCCACTATTAGCCTCTATTTCATATTACGACTGAAAAAAGGAGGATTTCTTTTTTTTTTCTCCAGAGGAGGAAGTCCAAAAGAGGATTTCTTCACACATGCTTTTGTTATTGCTTTTTCTTTTTGTGTCTCTCAGTAATATTTTATCCTTCTCCCTCTTCTTTCTCTCTCCTCCTCTCTTCCCCACACACGTAGAAGCATCAAACAGAATGAATGCATCTTCCCCTGTATATGGGGTCTACTCAAAATAATCAAATAACATGTGCAATGCAAAAACTCTGCTTTCAGCCAAAACTGAATTTGGGGATGATTGCTCTATTTCATAAACCTCTTTATAGATGTTACTAAACATACAGTGAAAAGAATTTTGCTGATAGTGGAACCTCGCTTGCTTAGTACCACCGCGGTCTCCACCAGTCTGCCCAATAAACACTGACGCATTTCCAAGGAAAAATTACAACTTCCCAACATGGTTAAAAATCATTCTATAAAGCACTTTGAACCTATGTGTTCTCCTTTCCCATTAGCCTTTTGGGAAGAGATTACTGTTTAATATGTATGAATAAGTAATTATTTTTACTTAACATACAGCTAAATCTTCATGCCTGCATTCATGCCAAACTCATACTTTGTTGCCCTAACATACATACATATTTAACTGTTTTTATTCTGCACTTCTCTCTGAGATATTTTTTAAAATGGTTTTCATGGATTTTTTTATTGTAGTAAGAACACGAAGTATGAGAGCCATGTATTTATAGTAATTTTTAAGTATACAAAAGAGTTTTGTTGTGTATAGGAAAAATGTGTATCAGACCTCTAGAACTTATCTACATAGCTGACATATTGTATGAGTTTATTAGTAATTGTCTATTTTCCCCTCTCCTAATGCCTGGCAATCACCATTCTATTTTTTTTTTGCTTCTATAAATTCTACTATTTTAAGGATTTCTTTTTTATTATATAGGAAATTTTTTATTTGATAACTTCTTAAACTTTAAAAAAATACTGAGTGCTATACAAGAAGTATATTACAGTTAATGACAAGGCAGAGAATTTTTAAAGAATTATATTAGACAGCATCTGAGGTCCAAAATTTTTAACTACATTTTGGTACAGTAGTTCCAGCTACTCACTTCTCATAAAAAAACACTATCATCATTATTATAAACATATGTTACTAATCTGTTTTTGTAGGGATATCATTCAGGTTATTTCATACCATACAGCCCTTTAATAATGTTTCATCTTTTTATGAAAATAGATGACTCATTTTAAGATAGAAATAAAAATGTCTAAAGAAGAGTCAAAATTAATAAAATATTTTACACAGAACTTTTTGGTTTTTTAGCTTTATCAGTACCTGAGTTTTTAATAATTCCCTATAAAAATTGTCCTTTATAGGGAAGATGCAAACACAAAGGTTCTCTCCTTTTTTCAACCTCCAAGAGATTTTTCAGAGTAGTGTATTAAAAAAATTTTTTTAAGTATAGCTCTTCACTGTAAAATCTTTAGTGGCCTTGACTCCTGCCTGTGACATAAGAAAATTGGTCAGCATTTGCTCTTCGAGGACTCTCTTTCTTTTCCTCGGCATAATGTCCTCAGGGTTCACTCATGTTTTCATGTAGTACAGATCTGTCTCTTTTCTCTTTATTCATTTAGAACATTTAAACTATTTTCGCATCACAGCCATTGTAACAGTGTTGCAGTTAACGGCTGTGCTAATGTGTCTCTAAGATGATGACTCAATTATTTTGTATAAATATACAAAGGTGGAATTGCAGGATTATATTTTCTTTTTAATATTTTGAGGCCTCCCACACTGTTTTCCATAATGGCGGCACTATATTGCCTTCTCACCAAGAGTTGTATTTACTGTAATTGTTAACACCTAGTAATTAGTGGATCACACTATTCCATCATATATAGTGACCACATCTTCTTTAGCCATTCCTCTATGGACAGACAGGTAGGTTGTTTTCAGGATTTGGTTCTTATGAATTGTGCTGCTATAAACAGGGATATGCATGTGTGGCATTTACATTCCCTAATGGACATCCTTGATTGCACCACATTCCCTTTTGTCCCTTCTTGTCCTTACCTCTCTCTCCTGTTTTGTTTTGATAGCGGACATACCAACAGGTGTGAGATAATATCTCACTGTGGTTTTAATTCTCATTTCCCTGTTGATTAGCGATGGGCAGCATCTTGTCACATACCTGTTAGACATTTGTAGGCATTCTTTGGAGAAGTATTAATATCTATTTCAAAATTTTGTCTGTTTTTTTAAGAAGAATATTTATTTTCTTGCCTTACAGCCTTCTGAGTTCCTGATACAATTGGAAATTTCCTTTTATGTCAGATATGTGACTTACAAATATATGTTCCCACTCTACGAGGTCTTGTTACTTTGTCAGTTGCTTCTTTTGCTGTATAGATGACTTTTAGTTTGATACAGCTCATTTGTCTAATTTTGTCTTTGTTGCTTGTGTGACCCATGCCATCAACCTTTTTGTATATTTTTATAGAAATTTTATAATTCCTTTAATCCAGTTTTGTAACAAACGTAAAGCCATAAAGATAGTAGAGAGGTAGTTTTGGTTTCTTGTTTTGAGTGGGAGAAAAGACATCAAAGAGAACCTATTATGACTACAAAAACTGTTGCCTGAAGATTCTGGTGAGATCTTGTGGTTTGGACGGCATGGGAAGTCCCCTGACCTTGTTCTGCTTTTGTTGTTATATGTAGGGGAAGTTTTGACAAAGTTGATAAAAGCTAAGATAAAACTGACTACCCCTGAATGAAAGTGTTTACCTCATATGGGCCCAACAATATCTTCCCAGCCCACATCGATGTTTGTTGGAAGTGAGTGCAATAAAACCAAAATAAGGAAATAATAAAATGATAAAAAGATCCAAATATATAATTACAATTGTATGTAAAAAAAAGATGTTGGATTCCTACCTGACAATATTCCTGCAGCTTAACTCAGAATAGATCAAAGACATAAATGTAACAGCCAAACTTTTAAAGCTCTACAAGGATAATGTTGGGTACAAGTATTTGTGACCTTAGTTTAGAGAATAGTTTGTTAGATGGTACCTGAAGCACCATAGCCAAAGAAACCACAGACAAACTGGACATCATAAAAATTGAAAACTTCTGTCCTTTGAACAACTTCATCAAGAATGGTGCAGAGATAATTCTTTGAGTCAGGGATTGAGGAAGGCTAAAAGTCAAAAAAAAAAAAAAAAAAAAAAGGGAGAACTCATCCAATCTTTAACATGAATAAAGGATTTAGAAAGATATTTCTCTGTAGTAGATCTACAAAAGGCTCCAAGCCTATGAGTGATACTCAACATCATTAGTTCTGTGAGAACTACAAGGGAAATTCTGAGAGTCCATTTCCACCTTGTGGAATGACTTTAGTAAAAGCAACTCCCAGTGTTACCAGTTATAGACGAGCTGAAACCCTCATGTGTTGCTCGTAACAGTGTAACACAGTATAGTCAGTTGGAAAAAATGTTTGGTGGTTGCTCTAAACAGGAAAGATAGAGTTAACCACATGATCACATGACTTGGCAATTCTACTCTTAGGAGTATGCATAAAGGAACTGAAAATACATTCATACATTTATGAGAATATTCATAGCAGAATATTGTATGATTGTAAAAAAGTGAAAATAATCCAAACGTACATCACTTGTTGAGTAGAGAAGAAAAACGCTAGACCCACATAATGGGATATGATTCAGCTATAAAAATAATGAAGCACTGTATTACATCTACAACATCAAAAGGCCTTGAAGATATTATACTAAGTGAAAGGAACCAGACCCAAAAGGCCACTTATTTTATAGTTATATGAAATGTTCGGAATAGGCAATTTCATAGAGTTCATAGAGACAGAAAATAGATTGTTGGTCACCAGGGACCAGGACAAAAGGGAAACACGAAATCATCATTAATGGCTTTGTCACTTCATTTGAGGACAAGGAGAATTTTAGAATTTGATGGTGATTATTGTTTGCACTACTTTGTACATTATTAAAACCCATTGGATTGAAAATTTTTATTGAATAAGGTCTCACTCTGTAGTCCAGGCTGAATTTAAAACCTTAAAACGGTGAATCTTATAATATGTGAGTTATGTCACTAAAGCCAACCAACCAAATACAGCAAAAACCCAAGTGTGGTTCGTGTTTGGCCAAGTGTTACACATTGCATACAAAGGGAGATAAAAGCTAACAGGCGTGTTGATTGAGGAATGGGGCAAAAGTCTGTGAGTCTGTTACCTTCTTTCCTGGGGCTGTGTTCACACTACAGATTACCAACTTTGTCCTTTAATTTCTCTGCAGATTCTTTATTCATTCCAGAGTGCCCGAGGATCCCCGAGTCAGAAAGGATAGACTGCACCCCTGGCCGAGTGGTGACCGAGGTCAGAGAAATGGGGACCCTTCCGGCAGCCTATTGTTTTTTAAAAATCTATTTTTAATGATATATATTTGTGATACATATATATATATATATATATATATATATATATATATTTACATTCATTTTGGAAAATGATGTGTAAATTATACCTTGATCATTTCTGATAGCTTTTCTTCTCCCAGCATACCTTCCTCTTTCTTCCCTTGGTTTTCTTCATAATCCCCAAGAAGTTAAGAAGTCCATCTCCCTGTTCCCTACCATCTCTACTTTTCAGTCTTTCTATTTAGAAAAACATGGAACTTCTCTTTTTAAAATTATATATATGTATAAATGCATATATATATATTCAGCTGAGTTTTATGCTTCTCTTAATATATAAGTAACTACATATGAAATATCTCTAGGTATTTCATGGGACAAAGATTCATCATGTTTTTTTATCTGATGCTTCTTTTAGAATAATAAATGCTTTTTTGCCAATTATTTCACATGTATTATTATTTCTGGTTTACATGAACTTATATTACATATTGGTATTTATTACATAATTGGCCAATTTAAATTTCTTCTGTGTTTATAAGAGATTGCTGCTTTTTATCCTTTAAGTTAAAATATAGATTTATATCCTAGACAAGAAATGATATTTTTGCTCTGTATTGATATTCATATATGGCTTATTCATGTGTCCAGTGCACTTGTAGTTCTTCTAGAATGATACACAGGATATGATGGTAGTTGGCAACCCTTATTTGTACTCAAAGTTAACAGAAATTCTTCAGGTGTAAAATGAGCTCTATGCTGACTACTGGTTTAGAGACTGCTTCATATTAGGGGTCATCTTTATATTCTTATGTTTAAGAGTTTTTTTAAGTAAAGAAAAGCTGATTTTCTTTTCAATAATTCAGCATTGAAAATTTCAAGCACAGAAAAAGTTGAAAAAATTTTAAGGTTTTCTTTTCCTTTTCCTTTTTTTTTTTTTTTTTTTTTTTTTTTTTTTTTTTTTTTTTTTTTTTTTTTTTTTTTTTTTTTTGAGATGGAGGTCTCACTCTGTAGCCCAGGCTGGACTAGAATTCATGGCAGCTCTCCTGCCTCTGCCTCCTGAGTGTTGGGATTATAGATGTTCACCACCATGTCCAGCTATTATGTGGGGCAGGAAGATTGAAGCCAGGGCCTCGTGCTTCCTAGGCAAACACTCTGTTCATTGAGCCACACCCTCAGCCCAATTTTTAAGTTTTTAAATGGATGTTACCACAGGAATACTCTTTCCCTTTAAAAAGTTACATTAATTCTTGAGATACTTTATATAAAAGGCAATATGCAGTCATAGTAGTTTTTTAAAATGAAACTTTCTAGAGGCTTATTTTATGCAAACAAAAGAGATATCATCACAATAAAATGTTTTAAAAGTGACAATTTCTGCTCTTAAAAAAGTTGTTCAGAATTTAAGCATCTATCAGAGACTCCATTGAAGAGATACGTACACCAAAAAGAAGTTGGACTAATTTCCAAGTGACTGGGAATAATTTTCTCAATGGCTGGGAAAGCTGACTAATACTGGAGATAGGTGGCAATCACTATTTAGGAAGGTTGGGTGTAAATGAAAGAGTAAGGGGGAAGGCTTGTGAGTCAATGTAATAGGTCAGACCTGAGTCTGTGAGTGCTCGTGCAGTGACAATGGAAATTGAAAAGGGCAGGGGTGTTGCTTTTCTACATACACATGAAGGAGAAGTGGAGCTCGAAGGACTGGGAAGTAGCTCTCTCCCAGATTTGACCTTTGATGCCTGGGATTGAAAGAAAAAAAGAGAAGATCGCACACACAAATACTATGCTTTTTGAAATGTCTATTGCTCTTTATGGAGGTTTGTAGACTTTGGAACAATTTATGACAATGAAACTAACCTTTTGGACTTGCAGTCCTCAGTTTCGGGGTGGCTAAGGTGCTTGGTGTCTCTCTCAGGCTTAGGAGAATCCATCTCTCAGAGGCCACCCAGGAAGAGGTAAGGAGGAGAGACAGTGGAAGAGAAAAAGCATTCAAGGAAATAGCAGCTGAACGCTTCCCAGATTTGGAGAAAGATATATGCCTACAGATTCAGGGCTGTTCCTGTGTGTGTGCGTGTTATCTAAAAAGAATACATCAGGAATATCAAGTAGATCTATGAAAAATTAATTTGTGTTTAAGTATATTGTGCCATTACAGTGTGATTGTCTTCTAGTAAATATGAACTAATGATTCAGTTATACTCATAAGATGTCTTTTAAGAATAATTACATCAAGCCTGTCATCTAAAATATTTGCCAGTCATACGTCTTTTACGAATGAGAAATATTGTAACACATTCTTTATTTTTAAAAATACTACTGTCCCAGTAAATACCTTTCTTTAATAAAAGAAAACTCAGGCATTGTAGCTATGCACAGAATTTTTAAAATGGGGAAGTCCCACTCTCCTTTTGTCCCTCCCCCTACCTACCCATCCCTCCCTCCTCCCCCACCCTACTCCCCTCTTTCACTTTGTCTTTCATCTTAAGTTCCATAGATGTTGTGATCTGGGTCTCTCATATCAGAGAGACCATTCGATGTTTCACCTTCTGCTTCTGACTCACTTCACTAAGCATGTTGTTCTCTAGTTTCTTCCATTTGCCTGCAAAAGCCTCCACGCTATTGTACTTTATTGATGCATAGTATTCCATTGTGTATAACAGCCACATTTTATGTATCCACTGGTCTGTTGATGGGTATTTTGGTGCCTTCCATATTTTTGCTATTGTTAGTTGTGCTGCTATGAACATGGGTATACATATATCTCTGTTATATGTTGTTTTGGTCTCTTTTGGATATATTCCCAGGAGGGGTGTCGCTGGATCAAAGGGGATATTTATTTCTAGTCTTTTAAGAGATCTCCATACTGTTTTCCAAAGTGGTTGTATGAATTTACGTTCCCACCAGCAGTGCAGGAGGATTCCTCTCTCCCCGCAGCCACGCCAGCACTGATTATTATTTGACTTGTTGACGTAGGAGAGTGGGAAAGCCTTTGTCACCTTGACAAGATATGTATGTGCACAAAATGCTCAACTCCATTGTAAACCTTGAATTTTGCACGTATACATATCAATAAAATGTGGGGAAAAATAAATATAAGACATGTCAAAATCCTAAAAAAAATAAAAATGGGAAAGTCCTCCTTCATGTTTCCCCTCTACCTCCCAATGCACTTCTCAGACTCAAGGCAACAGATATGTGGGTGTCCTTCTCTTGAACTTGCAGTTTTCCTTGCTCTTCCCTAATGTCCTTAGCACAACACATTTGTGGTTTGCCTATCTGTCATGCATTGCTGCTTTTTCTGCTTGGAATACAATACTGCAGTCTCCCCTGTCTTGCAACTTTAGGAAAGAATCTCTTTTTTCCTACTTGGAAGCTCTTCCCACCCAATTCCCACTCTACTGGTCCAGTTCCGTGGCTGGCATATGTGTCTTCTCAACTTCTGGTGCCCCCTGTTACAGTGCCGGGCTCTTCTTATGGTGAGCCCTAGTTTGTTCTGAAGTAGTTCTAGATTGTTAGATAAATGGAAGCTCAAACGGTGACTTGTCTACCTGTGTTATCTGTTCTTTGTTTGGTAGATAAAGAGTACATTTTGGAGGGCTCCATAACTGTACAAATAAAAAAAGGATGAATAAATGAGTGACTGACTGGAAAAGAAATAGACAAATAATGCTCCTCTTCATTTTGTATGATACCAACTCAGTGTCATCGTTGCAGGAGACCTGCAGACGGCAGTATAAGTGCTGTTGGGAAGCTGCGACAGACCCTCAGGCCCCGTCATGCTTCTTCCCCAGGAACTGGGGCTATGAAGTCAGCAGTGAGCCTACAAATACAATCACAGGTGAGCCCTGGTAGAGTATGTGCCCCTGCCCCATACTCCGTCATATGGGTGAGTTAACTGCAAGATAAAAGCTAAAAGTTTCTGTCTTGTGTGCCTCTCCCTACCTTAGGGTTCACTGCCCAGTTGAAAAAGTTGCCATCGCCACCTCTTTTTGGAAGCGATGTTATGAATGCCCTCTTGACAGCTGAATATCAGAGGTCCAATCGTTTTCATTTCAAGGTCAGTAGGGAGTTAATGATGCCTACATTCTCTTATTCTGGGAAAATGCTGTGCCCTACCCTGTGCTCACATTGTTTCCCACCATGCTTTCCTCTGAGGTATGTAGGCAGAAGATACCTACCTCCGTTCCCCAGTGCAGGAACCTCTAGATGGGTTGGATGGGCTAATTTTCAGTTGCCAGGGCATGTGTAATTGGAAGATTTGTCTTCAGACATCAGGAACTCAGGGCTATTCTCATGAGGGCTACTTGAAAGATATCTTTGGTAACTCTACACGAAGGGTTTCCTCTGACAGATCACGGATGCTGATGAGATTCGCTATGAGGTCCCCCACGAAAACATCAAGCTGAGTAATGGGATTTCCAATGACTCCAGCTTGCGCTACCATGTAGAGGTCACCAACAAGCCCTTCAGCCTCAGAGTCATGAGGACAAGCAACAAAAAAGTCTTGTGAGCTTTGAGACACTCTTGGTGGATCTTTGAATGTGGAGTCCTAGTGTTACTCACTCTGACAAACTCTGGGTCCACAGTAAGAAATGTATGACTTGGAAATATGTTGGAGCTTCAGAAGAATGTGAAATTCTTTACTGTACCTAATTGACAGTGGTAATCTGCCAGGATTTTAGAGAAAATAATGCTAAAATATAAGGTACAACTTTGCTAACTTACATATGTGTGAATACATGCTTATGATTCACATATATTATGAGATAATGAATTATGTTGTTTGGAGTTATCATTGATAAAGTTCCCTGTTTATTATTCCAAAGTGTTATTTTCTGTGAATCTTACTATCAACTTTTACAATGATTTGAGCTTATATATGAACTATACTGGAGAAAAGTTCATTACCAATCTCAGTACAACCTGCATTCAAGTTCTGGAACTAGCATATCACCAGTCAGCAACCATGTGACATAAAGCAACATATCTCATTTCTTTGGCATCAATTTTTTTGTCAGTAAAACGAGATGCAAAATATCCAGTTTTGCTAGGCAAAATGAGATGATATTTATAAAGCATCCAGAGTAGCTCGTAGGAGCCGATATGTTCACAGCAACAGTGAAATTCAATTTCTTTTCATTCTTCAGTCACCTGCCCTCGGCCTCTACTGTCTATTACTAGTCCTAATCTTCTTGAGGTTCAAAGAACCAAAGATGCCCTGGAAGGGTCTTTTAAAGTAGCATGAAAATACCAAGAACAACTGGTCCCAGTGTGAGTGTGAAAGGTTTCCCAGTAGTGATAAGAATATGGTTTAGTGACACTTGCCCTCCTCCTGTGGCCTAGGTTGGACACGAGCATTGGACCCC
The DNA here is from genome assembly GCA_004027205.1 of Ctenodactylus gundi. Classification (NCBI taxonomy): domain Eukaryota; kingdom Metazoa; phylum Chordata; class Mammalia; order Rodentia; family Ctenodactylidae; genus Ctenodactylus; species Ctenodactylus gundi. The sequence goes on along the minus strand of PVKB01004968.1, from coordinate 60,945 downwards.
TCCAGTTTGCCCAGCAGTACCTGCAGCTGTCTTTCCGTCTGCCCAGTGCCAATGTGTATGGGCTGGGAGAACACGTACACCAACAGTACCGCCATAACATGAGCTGGAAGACCTGGCCCATTTTCACCCGGGACGCCACCCCCACTGCGGTGAGGCTTCTTTCTTTCTGCCCATGGCTTGCCATACTTTTAATGTAAAATATAATACAATGGGTAGAATATATTAGAACATGGTTTGGCAAAATAGTGTTGTTAAAAAGGAAATTACCCATAGAAGGACTTCAGCAGGGGTCATGCTCACATGTTTGCTGTCACCAGAATGCTTGTGGGTGGAAAATGGCCCTTTAACAACTTCTGCACTGCTCTAAGTCTTTGCAAGTCAGAGCATGTTTCAGGGACAGTGGTGTTGGCATCATCTTGGAGGTCATTATGAATGCAGGCTCAGGCCGTAGAGACTCGGCAGCCCAGCGAGTTGGAACCTGTGCACTAACATGCTTCCCCTGGTAAGGCACACGCAGCTGGAAGTGGGAGAAAGCTGCTCTGGATGATGACTCTGCACTTAGCCAGTGTGAAAGATGAGTGAGTTTGTTGTTTTGGCTAATGCAGCACGAGTGATGCTCTGTAAGCTGTGTCATTGGGAAAATTAAATGTAAGACTCCAAAAACAGATTACAGACAGACATTTTAAGTGGAAGAAACATAAAATTATTGTTTTAAATTATTATAAGAAGTCCTAAACTTTTCCTCTATGTTTTTATATTTATCTGGTTGATGGATAGTACGGGTCTGGGAAAGCTGCCATCCAGGGACACTCCTTGAAGTAGCGCTGGTCCTCCCTGTGTTGATGGTGACTCGTAGGTCTGTGTGAGACATGGAGATGGAAGTGTGGGGTAGCTCAGGCAGGGGCTAGCCTTTAGCAACTGACATTCTGCAAGAGAGGAGCAGAGCAAGTAGCCTATCAACTCGTGGCCCGCCCACCACGATTTGATGCTGTGGAAGGAGTGTGCTTATCAACCCAAGCAGAAAGAAAATGCATGGGAAGCACATTCACTGATATGTTTGATCCATGGCCCTGACAGATACTCTAACCTTACACTAAACTTGACTTTCTGCAGCTGGATTTCTTAAATTAGATTGTTACATATTAGATTAGATGCTTCCTTGCTTCCTTTCTTCCCCTTTTTTTTTCTTCCTCCCTCTTTCTTTTTCCCACACTTTACTTTTCTTTTATTCCCTTTCCTTTCTTCTTCTCTTAGTTTTTTTTTTTTTTTCCTCCTTCTTCCTTGTTTTTCCCTTAAATTCAATCTGTGTTATATCCAGTCTACATTCCATGAGCCTTCCTTGGTATATTTTAAAATTTCACCAGGAAAAGTCTATTGCTCTGGTCTATTTTGTGTAGCATGCTGTTTCTTCCCTCTTCCCTCCTTCCTGGAGTTTACCACATGCTAGTGCCCAATCCCAAGGCTGACTGTGACACTCTCACATTGGGAACTTCTGTGGCACTTTGTGCTGTATATACCTGAGGTACTTTTTATATTAGTGCCCATCACAGCCCTCTGTGGCACATCCCGTGTCTTGCTTAGTTTTAAACTTTTTGTGACCTAAAAATTGCTTATTTATTTACAAATATTAGAAAATACAGTTACAAAGAAATATAAAATTCCTCACAATATCATTACCTGCTGCTATATTTTGATATATGTCCTTGCAAATATTTTCCAATTAATAATTGCTTGACTAGGAATATTTGTAGATTTGTATGCTACAAAATTTACATATTTTAACTACAGTTCAGTGATTGTTGGGACATTTACTGAGTAAGTAGTATAATCATCATCAAAATCAAGTTTTAGAACATTCCCATTTCTCCCAGTAAATCTCTCATGCCCTTGTAGACTTAACTCCCATTCCTATGCCAGCACCTGTAGCATCCCAGGTAGTTTCTAGGCGCCCTCTGCTTTATTTTTCAAGACATTTCACATAAGCAGAATCATGCATTACATAGTCTTTTGTGTGGGTTTCTTTCACATAGTGTGCCATTTTCAGATGTATTATTTTGTACATGCATCGGTGTTTGTATTTCATTCTTACTTTATAGCATTCTGCTGTATAGTGATACCCTTATTCGTTTCTCCAATTGTCAGGCTGTGGGTACATTCCAATGCCTCTTTGGTACAATATTTCCCTGTATCAGGTGTTGATCAAGTGTATATGTGGCATGGAATTTGATTTTACTTTAAGGTGAGAACTGTTCCTTTTCCTTTCTCGCAGGGCACAGTCAATCTGTACGGCGCACACACATTCTTCTTGTGTCTTGAAGACACCAGTGGGTCATCTTTTGGAGTTTTTCTATTGAACAGTAACGCTATGGGTAAGAAGCGTCTTTTTTTTTTTTTTTCTTTCATGGGTAGCAGTAGGTTTTAGGATGTCAGTTTCATAGAAAATTACTTTTATGGCAGGATAAGTGTTTAACAGAGTCATATTGAACCTTACATGTGTCTGTGGAAGCTGGAAGCTGAGATTCAGCTCACTTGCAAACAAATCCAGTTCACACTTAAGGCCCTTTTCATTGAAAGCTTGTTTATGGCTCTCTCTCGCTGCTGTTGATGGACATATTTCAAGGACGGCTATAGATTCCAGTGTGTGGAGTGCTGCCTGTCAGTCAGTAAACACTACATGGTGCCTTATGGGCTGGTTTTCACAGCCCTTGCTCACTCTGCTCTGTAATCTTCCTCCTGCTACTGGACTAATGGTGCACTAAAAAGCATTATTTATTTATTTATTTAATTTTTAAAATTGTAGTCAAATTCATGTAATAAAATGTAAAAAGAAAACTTAGGCTTACATTAAGTCAATTATAAGATGAGGAAATTCTTGTTTTTGTATGGCCAGATTAAGATAGCATTCTTCTTTTTCTCAAAGAGAGAAAAACTCAGTTCTTCTGTGATTTTTTTATTCATTTAATATTTTGATAAATCCCAACAGTCCTCTAATAAAAATATGACTTTTATTCTTTTTAGAATAAGACTGAGATTGTTTTGGGTGGTTTAGCTTATTCACGCTTCGGAGAAAAGTACACTTTTAGCCACAGCATTCTAGTAACTCACTGCAATTGTTTTAGAGGTTGCTCTTCAGCCTGCTCCTGCAGTCACTTACCGCACAATTGGGGGCATTCTTGACTTTTATGTGTTCCTGGGAAACACGCCAGAGCAAGTGGTTCAGGAATACCTGAAGGTATGACCTCCAGTTGTATGATCATGATGGATTGCTGTGTCACATACACTTATGGAAATTAGTAAGAGGAAAATAAAAAATTAGTAGACAGGATGGATGCGAAGTCTGAAGTTCTTAGTCTTTCATCCTTTATTATGATGATGCTTATTGGACACTTCCTGCATACTAAAGAGGCACTGGGAAAGGCTTGGGAAATGTGGACATAAGCCAGACATCACTGCTCTCTCAAGGCAGACCTTGTCCAGCCAGGGACAGTCAAGCATTCCAAAGGCCACTGGTTACAAGCCAGCAAAGCCCATTCACTCAGCCAGTGAAATTCAGCTCAAGGAGTTAAGGACAGAAAATTTGCTAGCTATTTGTACTTGATTCTAGCTATAGAACAGGAGGGAACCTGGGACACCATTTACACTGAACTTTCTGCTTAACAGATGGCCAAAGTAGATGCAGAGAGAAGTGATTCAATCAAGATGACTGGTAAAGGCCTGTGAAATATGGTGCCAGGTGCCAGTGAATGTGAGATCAAATAGGAGAAACGGTGCACAGTTGGCTGAAATAATAGGAAGCACCATATCATAAATATGGTGGACGTATTTCCAGACGGTTATGAAATCAGTGAACTGCTTCGTCCACCACTGTGCTAATGAGGGACAGATTGGGAATTCAGAAACATGAGAGATATCACTCTTATAACAGAGGACATAGACATTTAGGGAACAGAGTGAGGATTCTGTCTGTAGTCTTCTCAGAATATTGGCTTGAGCAACTTAGAAAACAGATTTTAGACGCAAAATTTAAGGTTTACAATGAAGTTGAGCATTTTGTGCACATACGTATCTTGTCAAGGTGACAAGGACTTTCCCACTCTCCTTTTGTCCCTCCCCCTACCTTCACCTCCCTCCCTTACCCACCCTACTCCCCTGTTTCACTTTGTTTTTTTGTTTTAAGTTCCGTAAGAGTATGCATATCAGTAAAATGGGCGGGGGGAGAAAATAGGTTTTAGGAATAGGGGCATAGCTCAGTGATTAGAATGCTTGCCTGGTGTGTGTAAGACTGGGTTAGATTCCTCCAGCATCGTATAAAAATTAGCCAGGTACGGTAATGCATGTCTGTAATCCCAGCACTTGTGATGTTAAGGCAGGAGGATTGACACGAGTTCAAGGCCAGCCTAGGCTACATAGCAAATTCAGGACCAACCAGTGAGAACCTGCTTCAAAAAAATATTAGGTTTTAAACATATTTTAATATTACCCACTCATCACACTCCTAATCCCATCGGTTTTTATTTATTTTTAATCCCTGGAAAATACTACTTTCTGAAATTATAATGTATTTCCTTTAAGCTCTGTGATAGCAGAAACTTTATTTGCTGTAATTGTATCTTAAGTGCTCACATCAGCTCTTGTCACATCATAAACACTAAGAAAATATTTACTAAATGAATGAATTATTACTACTTTCTCCCAAGATGACGCTGCTAGTCAAGCATTTTTCTGCAAATCCTATCATTTTCTGCTTTTAAAGTTTTTGGAAAAACATTTAGGTGCTCAGTGAAGAAAGATGTGAGTTGTAGACTTCTGCAGGTTGTGCTCGAAAATCACCCTTGTCCCTGACAGTTTTAGATCTGAAGACTTCATAGAAAATGTAATGGAGTTAATGTTTCCAGTATGGAACATGGTGATACAAACTGTGCTGTTCAAAGAATTAAACATTTCTTTTCTTCTCTTGCCAGCTCGTTGGGCGACCATTCTTGCCTTCTTACTGGAGTCTTGGGTTCCAGCTTAGTCGCAGGGATTATGGTGGCATCAGTGGGTTGAAAGAGGTTGTCAACCGAAACCGTGCAGCTGGGATCCCATATGTAAGTTGGAGCTCTCCTGGCCACTGGGCACTCTTTCTCATCTTTCAATTTTTGTGGCATCAAATATACTTTGTTATTAGTTTTTGTAATACATAAATTCCAAATTCTATAACACATTAGAGACACAGGCAGGGTTTGGAGAATCAGTGAGTGTCTATGCCCACCCCTTTTTCAGAGGTTTACCCCTTTCCTAGCTGACCAATGCCCCTCTTTTTACCCTGTTATTCATGTTGGGGGGCTTTTTATGCCATTATTTTTGTGAATTTCATAAGAGGGATACCGGCTATAGTCAGTCCCCAGTGCTGGGTCCATTTCACTGAACATTATTGACTCCAAGTGGCCTCATTTTCATTCAAAAGTATACTTTGTTCAAAAACACTATTACTAAAATGATAGATTAGTAGACACACAGAGAGACAGACATACTTATTTTCAGCAATGTGTCTGTTGATATGCCTATATGATTGTGGACAGTACACATACAGTTTATGGAGTCAAAAACACATGACCTCGGGTTTTACTATTACCCCTTCCTATCTCCATACAATGTTGAGCTAGTTAATTAATATCCCTGACTTTTAGTTTCATTTTTGTAAAATGAGAACTAAGACTGTCTTCTGCAATTTGGTGATTAAAAGATGTCTGGACAGTGTATATAACATGCCTAGCTCAGAGCACAGACTTGATCAAAATTACCTACTCTTTTATGAAAGAAAGTGACACCTGATGTGACATGGTTGGCAAGAGCCAATGATCACAGGAATGACTGATGGGAAATGAGTTTTTTTTATAGGAGCTTGTAAATTCTTTCCAGATCTAGCAGATTAATATTGAAGTTTCCTGGTGAAAATCACTTATTATGTCCAATGTCCATCCATAAGCCAAGACATAATTTTTTCTCCACTATTTAAAAAAATATATATCTAATACATAGTATTTAAAATGAATTTGGGTGTTTCGTACACATATGATATTGACTTTATGTTCCCTTCCCATTTTCTACCATCCCACCCTCTCCCTATTCCTTCCCCGAACTCCGGCTATCACTTCATATGGTTCCAAAGAATGTCTGTGTTCTGGGTTTTCCAAGTCAGAGAAACCTATACAGTGTTTAACATAGTAATTTTCCACACTTAAGTCATTTCACTTAAGTCACCACTCTAACTCAGCTTCCTATTCCTTGAATGGGTCGCAGTAGTTAAATCTTGATGCCTGTTCTCTGAATCGATCCAATCCATTTAATGGGATATTTATAAAAAGTTTTTTTCCTATAGTTTGCTATATCTTTGCTGCAATTCTTAAACCTGGCCTTACCCACCAGTTCACATTAGAAAATAACTACAAGCATGCATGTAGTTCAAAAGACTAGTAAATTTGGGAAAGAAGAAAAAAAATTTAAATTTCAAATGCCTTAGCTGAATACTGGAACGTACAATATTTGTACTTTCACAGGGTTATCTTTACATCATCAATCAATTTTCTTAGGATAAATTTTTATCATGACCTAATAAGTGAATTGCTACAATAAAACAAAGTTAAAACTATATCACATTGCTACATTAAATGAACTTAAATCTGTACCACATAAATATACTTAAAGTAACAGATATGAAGGCAAATTTAGCCGAGAGATAATTTTAAGGGTGTAATATTTGATAAACCTCTCCGGGAAATGGATAATATTTGGTTAATAAGTTATCAAAAGAGCTTATCTTGGGCTAGTTCTTTGGAACTTTGGAACATTGATGCAAGCATGTATGTGTTAGCATCAAGAGTGAAGTTCACAGTGTGAGTGACTCCAGACTAATCTCAGGTTCTTGAAGCCTCTCTCAACTGGAGATGAGACCAGAAAGAGAAATCACATTTTACTATGAGAAATCAAATGTCCACCATATTGCTTTGGCATTAATGGGAAAAATGAATATATTTTTCTTCTCCATATCTGCTGTCTGTAAGAAACTCAATCCTGAGAAAGATCAGACTCAATTTTGCTGTCTCCTTATCGTTTTATAAAGGGCACACACATTCATGGCTAGAGCTCACATAGCACTATTTTGTAAATGAGGAAATGGAGATGCTCTATGGTGAACAACTTTTCCAAGTTGGGCAACCAGCTAAGGGAAAAAAACGTTACACAAATAGAATTCTTTTAATTCTTCTTGTGGTATTGACTCTCATCAATCCTCCTGCCTCTGCCTCCTGCCTCTAATTGGAAAGGGGTTTTTCATTTGTTTATTTTTTGAGGTGTGGTAAATTCAGGAACAAATTAGCTTTTCTTTAATAGCTGGGAGCTTCTCTGTGTGTGGCTGTGAAAACATCTGGGTCCTAAGTATTAAAGCAGATGATACCACCTTCGGTAGCAGGCCACAATCTGGAGACTCCTGAAGAATGACCCCAGGAGAGACACAAAAAAGTACCTCCTTGTGTCTTCAAAGTATGTGGCAGGTAGGGGGATGGGGAGAGTGTCTGGAGTTAAACGTCCTATCACCAAAGTCCCAACCAGCTTTCTACTTGCCCCATCGTGTCGATGTGCTTTGGGGAAATGTCACTTAACTCTTTCATATTTCAGTTTTCTCTCTAAGAATGAAACCAGTCCCTCATAGGTTGATGGACAAACAGAAGCAACAGAGTATGTTTGAGAGTTTGGTTGGTTAAAGCTCTTTGTCATTAATCTTTGTTAATCATTACTCTAGCAGTTTTATAGGGCAGGAAGCCCATTTTCTCCTCTTATGATGTTTTCTGGCTTGATGCCTGGAGCTCAAGGTAGTAAATAGTTTTAACCTTATTAAACCCTTCAAGAACATCTGCTACATGTGTAGTATCCAGGCTTTCAAGTTATAAAGTTAAGCAAGATACATTTCCTGACCTCAGTTTCTCTCAATCTATTATGATATTTCTCTGCCAGGACAATGAAATAGTCACAGGAGGAGTGCAGCTGCATCTTTCAAATGGGGCTTGTTCTTTCCTAAGAGGTCATACGTGTGACAACTATGATATTGTATATGTGACCATATATGTACATGTGTGTGCCCAAAATTCTCAAGTTCAATGTAACCATGTGTATCATATATACACACTGATAAAAATGGGGGAAAAGATAATTTAAAAAAAGAAATAAGACTTCCTTTGACTGTTCAAGAACTGGAACAGTGATCTTTTGGATCAGCAGTGTGACAATCCCTGGGTTCTAATTGGCCTGAGCTGTCTTTCAGGATGTCCAGTACTCAGACATAGACTACATGGATGGAAGGAAGGATTTCACTGTTGACGAACTGGCTTACCCTGACCTCTCCAGTTTTGCCAAACAGTTGCATGACAATGGACAGAAATATATAATTATTATGGTATGTTTTAAAAACATACTCTGTTACTATTTTTTTGCTTCTGAACTGCAAAAGGTCATTTATAAGTTTAGTATTTATGTCGTATTTGTTTATTAGAATCCTGGCATCTTCAAAGACTCTAACTATCAGACCTATGATGAGGGAAGCATGCAGAGAGTATGGATCGTGGGAAGCAATGGCTTTGCAGTGGGAGAGGTAATTTCTCAAGAACATGAGAGTGAATTACTGTTGTTTCTGAAACTTTACACTTTGCCGTGAAGATGTCCTTGCCTGACAGAGTGGGGAAATCCAAGTTACAATGTTGCCTCTTTTTTCATGGCTTTAAGGTGATTGCTTCATTATAGTTTTTAACTAACAGATGTTCTAACAAAATGAGTAAAATTCTGCCACCAATGCCACAGAGAATTGAGAAACTGTGTTATTAGAAGAAAATTTAACCTTCTTGAAGTCTTTCTGCTTCCAAATTTCTGTCTTCTCCCCAAGAAAATAAAGTCAACTGTGATATTGTAGGATGCTCATCGGTCAGTGTGGGACGCATCTCAGGGACTATGTTTTTATTTACTGGTAAAGCCGAGGCTTGACTCTAAAGTAGTGCTTTTCAGACACTGGAATAAACTACCCCCAAGAGCCTATTTTTAGGAGAGCAGAACTTGGTTTAAATCACATCGTGCAGGTACCCTTTCACTCTGGTTATTATTGGTAAGGTCAACTCCAGTTTATTAGATTATGTTAGATTTACTAAAATTGCTACTTAATCTAAAAAGTTCATGTGTTACAATTATTGTTGACTCTGAGTCATTTATTTTGTAAAACTGTCTTTTCAAGGTTATTAACCTCATTTAATTCTTATTAGAACTTTGTTTGGAATGCTTCATTCTATTTACTTTGTTTTTCACTGAGTTTTTACTTCCCATGAGGCAGGGGAATAGTTTCTTTCCTTCTTCAAACCAAGTCTTTGCTTTTATTGTTTTGTTTTATATGACTTTCTTAAATATCAAATATATTCATATTTATACAAGGACAAAATCAGAGGCCATAATTACACAAATTATTTGTGTTATCTAAAAATTATCGCATCTGTGAGTCATGTCAGTACTGCTCACATGTGAATGTGGTAGAATGAAAAATTTGCACAACATTACAGGGATTTATACAGAGAATAACCTCATCCAATAAATCCCACTACCATTTGGCATAAGGTATGGGGAAAGGCAGTAGTGGGGAAGGTGGGTAGAGATTTCTTACAGAAGCATTTGGTTGGGATGGAGTTTGCTTGGTCTGTTCTCTAGTGAATGTCGCTGTTGGTGATTGCTTTGCCAAGTCTCTCATTTGCTGAGGTTCAATGCTATCTTGGTAGCTATCATCTAAAATAAAGAACTGAGAGCTCAATGTAGGGTGGGACTTTCATGCTTACATCTTGTGTTCCAAGAGCTCTTTGCATTTTTATATATGTTATTATGTTGCCTGAGTGTAAACTTGTTCTTAATTCTCAACCTACAGATTTTTTGAAAATCCTCAAAAATGATGCACAAAGCATGTATCTTATTAGTTCAGAATTTTAAATAGTTTGGACATGTTTTCATCTTTGTGATATTTCATGGAAGATGCTCAAAACTTCTATTTGACAGATGTAGAAAAGAAGGCAGGACTGGAAGAGGCGTTTATGAAGTATTGTTTATATGAAAACGTCAACATATTTTGTAGCAAAATTATTCAAAGTAGGTTTAATAAGTTTAATTAATAATACATTAAGTGTATTAATCATTCTCTTTAAAATATTATACTGTTAGACAATCTACTATTTTAAATATTTCACCTTCCAATTGGCATGACATAATAAAATTCACATAATTTATATAGTTACAGTTATTTATATATTTTATATTTATATATATTTTATGTTTATATAAATAAACTTATTTATATAATATTTTTATAGAAATATATGTGTAATGTACTCATAGTCTCATTCAGTCAGTTTTCCTTTTCTGTTTTGTTCCTTTGGCCCTTTGAATTTATTTTTATGATTTAGTTTTCCTTGGGGAGGTCCCTAATTTTGATTCTAAGGTGATAAGTAATATGAAGTTTCTAAGAAGACAAACAGTAGCCAATCATAACTGAGTCACAAACAAGTTGACACAGCCCTCTCTTTTCCAGGCATACCCTGGGCAGGCAGTCTTTCCTGACTTCAGCAATGCAGCGTGTACACAGTGGTGGACGAAGCAGTTCACTGGATTTCATAACCGCCTGGAGTTTGATGGAGTGTGGATTGTAAGTTTTATCCCTGACCCAAATTTTCCTTCAGAAATAGATATGTCAAATCTTCAGTTGAATTTTGATCCTGATCTGTAATAACTAAGTTTGCTGCACACCATGCTCCTCAAAATTATTTTGCTTAATGCTGAGCTTATGTATAATAAATTAGGCATCTGAAAGTTATGCATTTTTATTCTGATTTGCCACCAATATTATTATATTTTGGGCAAGTCCTTTGTTTCCTCAAGGCCTTGGGTATGTCTTCCATTATCAATGTGAAAACATTGCTGTATTAAGACTTGTGATTGCCATTATTTGTAGCCTTGGCCCATAGAATTTACTCACTAAAATAATTTAATGAGACCCTTTTGTTTATGATTGGAGAATGATGGGAACAATTATTTTAAACTTAAAAATAATTTTGTTAGAAAGGTTAGACACCATTTGTTTTTAATTCATTTTAAGAAATGGACTTGGCCTCAGTCATGTTCCCTTACTGTTCCTTATCAGTGCAGTAAAAGAGAGAACGTTATTAAAAAATGTTGCCCTTTCTTTGCTTTTAAACATATAAGGCAGTAACACCAACAATAAAATAATCCTAGATTATAAGGACCGCTCTTAGAACTGATTTGTCTTAGTTAATATATTGAAGTCAGTTTATAATCAACAGCGTTAAGAGCAAATCACCCCCAAGGTAGAGCTTAATTCAATGACTTCATTTGACAAAAGAAGCAGAGGCTAATAAAAATGGGGGAGATTATTCAAAATCTAAAAAAACTAATAAGAGACCCCAGATATCCTGGCTTCTAGTTCAGTAAGCATTCTTCAACAGCTACTTGTAAATCAATAACATTTTCTATTTTGTGTACTTTGTGTTTTTGAAGGAAATGGATGAAGTATCTAGTTTTCTCCAAGGTTCTGATCAAAAATGTGAATCAAACAACTTGAACTATCCTCCTTTTACTCCTAGTAAGTTTTCACCTGTTTGCTAAAGATGCAAACTTGAGACGTGTTTAAGCCAACTTGAGCGATGCTCAGAGAGATCAGGTGCCTTTCACTTCTCAGCCTCTAGGCACCGCGCTCACTCTCCTCAGGTCTCTGTGGTGCCACCTGCTCTCTGGTCACCTTTCTGCTTCTCTGACCCAAGGACAGCATGTGGTGAAAGTGTTAGCCTGAGTCTGGTCCTTACCCAGGCCACCTTTCCACTTGAGAGATCCAAGTCCTCTTTATCCTGCTTGGCACCTCGAAGCTCTCAGCAGGTTTGCTCTGGGGTTTTGTGTGACTTTCAGAACATCGAGGCACAAAATACCTTGTGCTAGAGGAAAGGTCTGCAATTATACCCTCCCTGTTCCTCATTAGAAACAGTTAGCAGCATCATTGATTCAGGGTCTCATGTTTAATATGGGTCAATTTTTAGGCAGCTTAATTTTGAACTTTAATAGAATTATACTATGCTTTAGGGTACAGCTGTTCTGTAGAAGTAAATCTATAATTTTGTTAATTTTTCCCTTTTATCCTCTCCTCCTCTTTCCTTCCCTTTTTTTCTTTTTTCTTTCTTTCCTCATTAGCAGTAGTTTAAATAACAGTTTAAATTATGGTTCCTTCATGTTTCTTTAAAGGTTCTATTTATTGGTTTCACTTCTGTTGAAGGATGATTTTCTAGTTCTTGATTTTGATTTTGAAAGTGAGTGTGTGTGTGTGTGTGTGTGTGTGTGTGTGTGTGTGTGTGTGTGTTTGGGGTGGGGCGTAACAATATAGAATAGACAGTGCTGCTGTGGAAATAAAGACGTCATAGCATCTCAATGGATTGATATTAGTTTTTTTTTCAAATAATCCTAGTGAAGGATGAGTGGCTTAAATCTAAGTGATGACTCTGACGTAGTGGCTTTCATTGTCTGTTCTAGCTTTGTGTCACTATGACAAAAATACCCGGGCAGTCCATTTAGAGGCAGAAAGCTTGGTTCTTGCCCTTGGTTTCCAAGTTTTCCATCTGTCCATGGTCAGATGGTCATTGCCTGAGGTGAGCAGAACGGTCATGGTAGAAGGGTGTGGTGAAGTGAACCTGCTCTCCTTCTGGTAACCTAGAAACGGAGGGAGCACTGTGACAAGGTTATGGCTCTAGTAACCTACTTCTCCAACCAGGCCCTGTTTCTTAGCAGCTGAATTCAGCTATAGATCCTTTAGTAAATTCAGGACCCTTACACTTCAGTCAACTTTCAAAACCCTTACCTCTAACTACATGGGGACAGTTTTACCAAACAGTTTGATTTTCTCATCTCTGAGGTCTTTGTCACCTGCTTTGAAATCATTAGAAGAGAGAGAGTAGAAGGAATTTTATGGGTGGGCCTGATGTGGATTCTACTCAGGTTGTCCACATGCCTTTGCTAGAATCTGTTCATGAAGACTCGGCTTAAACTCCAGGGAGGTAAAACATTCAAGTACAATTTCCTGATACTTGTGGGGAGAATTCTGCTTGGGTGAGTGGCTGGACAGGCTCTACCAGCTTACCGGCTTTGCCCACCCATGCTAGCTGCTCTTTTGGCCAGTTTTGGTCACTGAAGCTGAGAAGGATGTTTTGGAAGGAATCAGATTATGTAACCTACTGCAAAAATCTACTCTTTGCTACCTTAGTGGGTTCCTTTTTCTTTTCTACTCCTTTGTTTTTCATTCCAGATCAGTTTACCATAGTTTTTTTTTTTCTTCTTAATCTTCTTGGTAAAAAGCTGTTTGCTTCTTCGTTTGTCTGTTTGTTTTGTCTCTTTCATCTGTAAAAAAAACCCCTCAGCGTATCACTTTCTGCTTGCTGGGACAAGTACTTTGCTCCTTCCCTCTCAGACTTCAGCCTTCTTCCATGTCAGCCACTTTCCCCCATACCCAGGCCACCTCTCACCCCTCACCTTTTCAGGATTGTGTAAGGCATGCTGTTGGTCTGAGGAAGACAGAGGTACAACTACCTTGTACAGGAATAACATATTAGTGTCCTTTGCGTAAGTGAGGTCGTCACGAATCTTGTGCCACAATCTAGACTGTAAAAGAAATACATTTTTCTTCAAAGTTTATAAGCCAATTAAGTCCCTGACTCCAAAACTTCATTATCTTAGGCTACTAGGAGAAACTTAACCTTCGTCTTTCTTTGTCTCATTCCTTTTTTGAATTCTGCCTCATAGTAGCATTCTATAGGTTGGCAACGAGTGGAGGCTACTATGGCCCAGGTATGGGAGATCTACATTCAGAGAGAGGGACAAAGATGACAGCTGATGTAGTGAAAAGGGCTGAGCAGCTTGGGCTTGGGAAAGGAGAAAAAAAATACAGTAATCATGGTGGTTCTCCAAGGTGGGAGTAGGGTTCTTATTCATGAAACTACCTAAATATAATATCGCAGTGTTTGTTTTTAATGTGTGACAGGGGTCTATAATGTGAAAGTGGAAACATTCTCTGTTACTACCCTCATATCTATACATTTTATACTTAATTCTTCATTAACTATATGTAAAGAAATAGTCTGTGCTTTGAATTTAGTCTCAGATCAAGTCTCACCAGTCATTCTCTGTGAGCTGAAGGGAAGGCAAATTGATTTTAAAGATCCACAGGCGCTCAATGTAGTAAATGATATTTAAGGTAGAACCCAAAAGAGGGTTTTTTTTGGTGGGGTCGGGGCGGTGGAGATGGGTGGGAAAGGTTCTGTAAGTAGGAAGAAAAAACTTGGGTGGTTATGTTGTTAAAGTTGGGTGGAGAAGTGCCTCACTGATGGATGTTTCCTCCTAGGTATTCTGGACAACTTCCTTTTTGCAAGGACCCTCTGCATGGACACAGAGTTTCACTGGGGCCTTCACTATGACATCCACAGCTTGTATGGCTACTCCATGGCAAAAGCCACAGATGTGTAAGGACCCGCTCCTCTCTTGATTCCAGATTCAGGGAGGTGGAAGTGGGAAGCGGGGAGTTCTCTTCTATAAACATATTGTTGTTGTTGTTGTTGTTCTCCTGTTATAAGGGTATAGACCCTAAGAAGGTACTTAAGAGGTTCTCTTATGTGAACCTTTGGTTTCTGCATAGAATTAACTTTGGCTAGAATATACCTAACGAGAATTCTTTCTTCAAGGCTACCCACAGGCAATAATATGTAAACATGTAGACTCCCCATGTGGAAGTCAGCTCTTGCAAGGTTCCATTACTGACTGTGCTATGGTAACCACACTACAGTTTCTTGACGTTAGCCCATTCTGAAAGTCTAACGAGGAGGCAGATGTGTACTGCCCAACAGTCCATCCTTCTCACGCCATGTCACCTAGATTTCCTTAGTGATAACTCCTTAAATAGAGAAATTATGCCCCCTTCACCCAATTCCTTTCTTAAGAGGTGAAAAATATAATCATAATATCTAAGAAAGCCAGAATTTGGGAGTTAAGTGTAACATGATTTTAATTTTAGGTTTTCAATGGAGATGAATCAAAGTGTTTGAAGAGCTATTTGGCATCTTGCAGTGGCCCAGAACTAAAGTCTTCGTCTTTCTCTGCTTGCGTTTTTCTGTTGTCTATTTCTAGAATTCGTGGTGGGAAAGAGACTTTACTGTGATCATGGGACATGACTCAGTATTCACCTTACAGTCTTTTCTGTCTCTGTGGTAGGCAGTCATGACCACTTCTCTAAACTTTAGCTCCTTTAGTTTTGGAGAGCCAACTCTACAGACGTCTAACACTCTTCCATTAGTGCCTCCTCACTCTCCTTCTCTGTATCCTTTTGCAACTGGATCTGGTCTGTCTGTTCTCTCACTGAGTAGTTTGAAGGTCAATCCTTAGCCTCTTTCCCTTTCCTTTCTGTGCCAACACATGGGTAACTTATTCTGTCCTATGGTTTTTGTTGTACTTTGCTCGAATGATTTCAAAATCTATAATTCTAGCCAAGGTCTCTCTTTGATTTCCAGACATAAATATCCAAACTACTTTCTGACCTCTGCTTGACTGCCTCACACACCATTTCCTGGGCTCTGTTGCCTCTTTTGGGATAACCTCACCCTTTATGATTAATCACTTTTGAAACACTGAAATTGACTGGATCAGTTGGTATCAACATTATCTGTATCTCCCGGACTCCCAGGGGAGAGACTTTGTATCATCCTTTCTTTATTTCATGCTCCTACATAAAACCAGTCCTCAATCCTTGTGATTTTTCTTTTGAAACATAACTTTAACTATCTTTCATCTTTTTCTTTTGGGCAATTCTTAATTAAGGTCATTATCATCTCTCATATAAATCGTTACACTTGGCCCATGACTTCTGCTTTATATCCTAGTAATTTATTTTCTACCCTTCCCACAGAGAGTGTGGCCCAAGGACTAGCAATGTCAGCACCTCCAGCAAATTATTAAAAATGTAACTTCTTGGGCTCAGCCTAGACCTTGGAAATGAAAGTCCGCATTTTAATAAAATTTCTGGGTGTATTGAATGTATGCTAGCGTTCAAAATGTACTATCCTACACTTTATCAAAGTGATCTTTCTGATCACAAGTTTTCTGAGGCACTGGTTTTCTCATTTCTTTCCCTAGCATAAAATTCTTTGTAGTTTCCTATTTTCTTTGTCATAAAGTACAGTCACCTTAGCGCAACCTGTGAGCTGCTTCATAACTTAAATTTCTCACATCTTTGCTATTACTCATACTTTATGCTCTGATAATATGTAACTTCTTGTTCAAGTTCTAAGGCTGCTCATTTTGTGTGGTGTTTGCCGTGCACAATACAGCCGTCCCCTTTCCTGTCTAACTTCTAAACAAGTACTTACCTAAAACCTCAACTTCAGTTGTCAGTTCTGGAAGCCTTCCTAAAGGTTCTAAAAAACTACTTTCTCCTTCTTGTACTGTTTGTTTTTTCACATTGCAATAGGCTTAATATGTAAAAATATCATGCCACAATTTTTAAATGGTCATTTTTTTTTCTTGTTGTATTGTGAGTTCCTTGTGGACAAAGTCATCTCTGTATCCTGGGCCTTACAAAGAGTGTGTGCACTGAAGACATCATGAAATCAATGCCTGTCTTGATAAAGAGAAGAGCAGGCTGGGCACCCAGGAGGCCAGATGAGTTGGGGGAGATGGCTGTACCTCTTGGGTTTTCCAGCACTAGTTTGCCCTCGTATCTTTGCTGGGATGACCTGTGAAAAAGACAGTCTTTGCCCAGTAGGTGCATAAGTTTACATTTTAGTAAATGCAAAGCTCCAATAAGTAGGGCTCCTATCTCTGATGTTGTTGTCTCTACTTTTCTCACTTTTCTCCTTTCTTTTTCACTTATCTCTCTTGGGAAATAACCTAGGCTAGCCAGACTACCTCGTCTCATCTTTGCAGTAACAGGCCTGGATTGATGCCCCAGTACTCTCTTTCTGTTCCAATATGCTTCAATCTTAGATGCTTCTGAGAACGCGAGGTGGGAGGGAGATGGAATAAAAAGAAAGAGTCTGGAAGGATTGGAGGAGGGAGAGAATTTCGGACCACTTTACCTCCAGCATCTTCTCTTTTAAAACTGCCACAGAATCACCATGAATGAACTGATTGAGCATTTTAATAGTTAAAGTTAATGGTTAAAAGATAACTGTGAGTGAATTAGTGGTTATCTTTCCAACTTCCTGGATTGAGCAGAATGACCCAATTCCTTGAGAATAAGGGAGATGAGTGGAAATCGACCTTTGAGAAGGAGGTAGAGTTGGGTTGAAAAGGAAACAGAATTTTCATTTAATGGGTTCTGGATATCAGGAGAACTAGTCGTGGGTCTGGTGAAGCTTTCCATCAACCTTGACTGGAAATGTAACTTAAGGACAGTGTTCACTAGCAGATTGGAGAGATTAAAGGCAAAGGGAGAACAGCTGCTCAGAGAGTATAACCTGATCTTAAATAGGCCAGACCTCTGGGGTGAAAAAAAGAAACTCAAGGATCCCTGAATAAGGCTATTTCTGTGAGCTGGAAAAATTCTGAATATTATATAACCTATGTCACTCTAATAGCCTCCTCTACCCTGAAACCTCAGACACAGTTACCTCTGTTTTAGTGTCAGTCTGTATAGGTTGGCTGTGGTCCTTGCATGACCGATGATTACTGAGTGCAGTAGACCTCCAGCCAGTAGTAATCAAGGTGAAGTGTCTGCTGGTGTGTACCAAAGGCAGCTGGGGGTGCAGAGGTCCAGTGTGCGCTAGAGTCGTACTGAACAGTGTTGTCCATAAACAGAAAGGGAAGGGAATCCATGGACATTAGAGAAACATCGTCTAGTGGCAGAAAATGGGAGCAGAGCCCCAAGCTGAGGGTCCAGTGTATTGACCGCCAGAAGGGTGAGACCACAAATGAGATTCAATAAGACAGAGAAAACAGGGTCAGGAGGAGAGAAACCTAGAGAAATTTCTTTGAGGTCTAGAATGTAGAGATTTGTATTTTCTTACATGAAATCTGAACCGTTACTCAGAAGTGGGACAATAGCTGTTAAAAGTGATCTACTAGTTTGCACCTCTGGCTTTTGATACGATGCAGTTTTTTTTTTTTTCTGTTTTGTTTGGTAAGCCCATTTCTATCCTTGGTGTAGGATAAGTTGTAGATGCTCCCAGGTCATCTCATGCTCAACTGGCTACTTTTCTTTTTAGGGCCTTGGATGCTATCTTCTCCAATAACAGGAGCTTCATCTTGTCACGTTCTACTTTTGCTGGATCTGGTAGATTTGCTGCTCATTGGCTGGGGGACAATGTGGCCACATGGGATGACCTCCGATGGTCCATCCCCAGTATCCTTGAGTTCAACCTGTTTGGCATCCCCATGGTGAGCCCTGTTTCCAACCAGGGAATTTTGACCTTTTGCCTTTCACGTTGTTTGCATTACCAGTCTTTAAGAGTGTTTGAAAAACCAAGAAGCCTATGTTTCATTGGGATGTATATTGGAAAAATTGATTTCTAGTACTACCTTCTAAAGATAGAATGATAAACCTTATCACTGAGTTTTCATCCATAGAATCCCTGGAGGTAGGAAAGAAACAACATGAGTAAAATGTATTAGTGTCATTGAAAATCCATCAAGAAAGCATCAGTGAACAGGGAAGTACGAAATAGGGAACTCTCAAGGAAGAACCTTGTGTACAGGAATCATTACCTTCACCTTCAGACTGTTCAGTCTAACCTATAATATATATTTTTTCTTCTTCTGTTGCTGGGGACTTATCTTAGGGCTCTGGGCTCTCTTTAAACATGATAATAGAGATTCTCATTTCCCTGACCATATGAGTTCACAGGGAATATTTTCACCTGTCTTGGTGACCGTTGTGTTTGTATGTGTGCTAATTCTCCAGGTAGGTGCTAACATCTGTGGTTATACAAGAAATGTCACAGAAGAGCTCTGCAGAAGGTGGATGCAGCTAGGAGCATTTTATCCTCTGTCAAGGAATCATAATGGCCCTGGATTTCGTGTAAGTTCCCCAGAGGGATGTTGGAAGCTTTTTAGGTTGTGTAATCCACTACTCTCAAAGAATGGCTGAAAAAAACCCAGAGGTTGGTTCAAAGAGCAGAAGAAATAGAGGTAAAAACTGGATGCAGAGCCTAAAATGAGGGTAATAAGGTGAGAGCATATGGGAAGGGCCAGCATGTGTGCTGAATGGATTGATTGCTGGATACGCAACTTGTTAAAGTTTCTATCACTCTGATGTTGCTTCTGCCATCATCTTATAGAAAAAGAGGCCATTAGAATTCATTAGCATTTCACTTCAGTTGATATAAAGGAGACTACTCTTTTATTTTGGGGAAGAACCAGGAATTTAGGGAGAGGCAGGGCACAATCTTTGATGATGTTCTTTCTTTCTTTCTTTCTTTCTTTCTTTCTTTCTTTCTTTCTTTCTCTTTCTCTTTCTCTTTCTCTTTCTCTCTTTTTATTTCTTTTTATCCTGTAACCCAGGATGGTCCTCACTATGTTGCCCAGGCTGGGCTAGAACTCAAGGCAATCCTCCTCCAACTTCTTGAGTGCTAGGATTACAGACACGTGCCACCACTCCTGGCTCCTGTGGGGATCCTTAGTTTCCCTGGGGCTGCTATTGTATGCTCTCAATAAACATTGTCAAATTATGCTTTGCCAGTTGCTTGCAGTTTCAAATTAGAAAAGTCATACAATCTTTAATATTGTTTTCTCAGCTATTAAACAAATGAGTAAGACCAAGATCTTGGGAGTTGTGGAATTGGTCTCGATGTTATCCGCTTTGGAGAGCATGGCTACTTTCATAGTGAATGCTTTTTATCATCAAGGAACTTCTATGGTATGATGGAAAGAAATAGTGATTGCTCCCATTCCCTTCTAGGATCAGGATCCTGCTGCTTTTGGCTTTGACTCTCTGCTGTTGAGTTCCTCCAGACATTATCTGAATATCCGCTACACATTGCTGCCCTATCTCTACACGCTCTTCTACCGTGCTCACACCCTGGGGGAAACGGTAGCGAGGCCCCTGGTACATGAGTGAGTTTCCTCATTCTTCAAGTCTCCCCCTCAGATTGCAGTTTCACTTTACCTTGTCAGTGGTAACTAGACCTGTTCAGACATACAATATGCTGTTTTCCTGTGCTGAAAATTCTTCGTTCCTCACTGTGCTCTTTGTTTTCAAGGTTCTACCAGGACCCAGCAACATGGGAGTTGCATGAACAGTTCCTATGGGGGCCTGGACTCCTCATCACTCCTGTTTTATATGAAGTATGTTTGTAGTCTAAATAGCAGGGTGGGAAATTACACTTGTCTTCTTGGCTATATAACAGAGCAAGCAAGGTTCTGAGTATCTATGATTGCATTTAAATCTTATTATGATCATAAGTGAAAGAAACCATGAAAGTTTGTAAATTAAAAAAAAAAACAGTAATTCTCGGCTCAAGTGTCACACCAAGTAAAGCAATTCTTATGTTGTAAAATTAGCTTGTGTTCTTATGCACATGACCATGCGTGACTGATAAAAGCTTTAAGTGCCTTGTTGTATGGGCCCTGGATTTCTTCTTGTCCAAAGAAGATGAACTGTTGGGGTCGGAGTGGAAAGAGAGGTGTGAACAGGAATAGAGAGGAAGGGTCAAGTCTGTATATGAAGGATGATATGCATCTTACCTTGTGGGGTGCAGGGCAGGGATTGGAAGGGATGTGTGAAGGAAACATCAGGATTGTACTGATTTGCCTGTAAACACATAAAATCTCCAGTATCCTCATGTCAAACATCTTTTGGTCTGGTGTTTTAATCACAACATTTGACGACATGATCTGCTAATCAATAAGTGGCCTTGCTGGAAGGCTCTTCAGAGGTGCATGGCTGGCTCAGTCTTCTCCCAACTGTCACATTGCATGGCTCAGGGAATGCACCGTCTCTGATTCTCCTAGAAAATGTAGGCGCATTGAAATAAAACGAACTTAATATCTAGGTACAGCTCTACTTTGAATTCACTGCTCAACCTGTTTGAGTTCCTGTATTCGCGTTAGTTCGAATGACCACATGCGGTACATGACTTTGTGAACTATAAAGGGGGGGTGCTTAACGTGGTACAGTGGTATGTGCCTGTACCCCAGAACTCAAGAGATTGAAGCAGGAGGATTACGATATGTTCAAGGCCAACCTTGGCTACATAGTGAGTTCAGTGCCATTCTGGATTACAGAGTGAAACCCTGTCTCTTAAAAAATAAAAATAAAAAACAAAGGGGGATGCTAATGCTATGCACTGCTTTTGTTTTCCTAGGGTGTGGACCAAGTGAAAGCCTATATACCAGATGCTATCTGGTATGATTATGAGACTGTAAGTGAAGTTGTGCCGGAGACCTGTGTCTGGCAGAAGGCCATTTTAAGCCAGTAGTTTGGGAGCCTAGGGAAGGGTAATAGTACAAGGCTTTACATTTAGTTAGTTCTGTGTGCTTTTCTGTGAGGTGTTTTAATTCATTCAGGCAAGTATAACAAAATATCTTACACTGAATAATAAGTAAGCCATAGAAATGTATCGCTTATTGTTTTGGAGGCTGAGAAGTCCAAGATCAAGGCACTGACAGATTCCATGTCCAGTGAGAGGGCTCACTCTGTTTCATCAACAGCAGCTTCTTGCTGAGTCTTTTGTGACTGAATCACTGTCAAAGGCCCCATCTGTTAGTACCATGACAATTGGGTAATAGGTTCCAACATATAAATTTCACATCATAGGAGGGGACCTTCCCAAAGGCACAATGAGAGAATTTGAATAAGAAATTTATTTATTTATTATTGTGCAACTATTAGCCATGGATTTTTGTCTGTGAGATGAGAATTTAAGCTCAGTTGTGAACTCGCATTATATAAGTCAGCTTTCTATTGTAACAAATATCTTTGATAATTTACTCATGAAGAAAAGGGTCTGATGGTTTTGGAGGCTTTAGTTTATGATGGTCCATGGACCCATGACTTTGGGCCTGTGGCTGGAAACGACAGGAAACAGGGAGGTAACTCTGGAGATGGAAAGGGGATCTGGATAAAGGGGGAGATGCTAGGGCGGGAAGGGTAAGGGAAGGTAAAAATAACTAAGGTGTGTATATATACATCAGTTCCTCAAGTTAAATGTTGTAATTATGTGTCACAAACACATACTATTAAAAAGAATAATTTTGGAAAAGAAAAGGACACGAAGATGGGTTTGAGTTTCTGCTCTGCCCTCTACCACCTCAAGAAAGTCATTGCAGTTGGTTGGGGAGTGAGGGAGATGAGTTCTGTAATTCTTCCCAGTCCACACACTTGATGATTGGGTCTGTCTTTGTTTTGCCAATTAGGGAGTGGCCGTTCAATGGAGGAAGCAATTTGTGAATATGCTACTCCCTGGTGACAGGATAGGGCTTCACCTTCGAGGGGGCTACATATTCCCCACCCAGGAGCCAAGCACAACCACAGAGACCAGGTAAGCACCTGTTTCTCCTGAGGTGCGACTACTCTGGCGCTCTGATGGTGCAGGGTATGGGGGAGGCGGGGGGGGGGGGTGCAAAATGGTGACAGCAAGTAGATGGGCAGGAGGAAAGGCCTCAGCCTGCAACCTTCCTTTCCTCCATTCAAAGCTGGTTTAAAACTGGTGTCTGTGTCCTCTTTGGCAGAGGGTAACCATAGCCTCCTTTCCTTTATATTTTTATAATTTTTCACAATTGGATTAACTTAGATTATAGAGATGGTAAAAAGAGAATCAACCATGAGAATTTCCCTAAAATTATCCTTAGGTATTTTTTTTAGTGCATGAAAGAATGAAAATTAAGCAGGAGATAAAGATTATCATGTGAAAGTCAGCATAGCTTGGAATGTAAGACCTCAGCTTCTGCAGACAATTTGAGTTCAAGGCCCAGTTCTGCAACATACCAGCCATATTTACGTCAGACAACTTGCTTCTGCTTCTTACTAGTGAAGTAGGAAGGATACTTGTCTGACATTTTAACATGATTGTGAGGGTTAAATGGATGAACAGGAATGATAATGTGTATGCTTGTACGCATGTAGTATGTAGGATATTTGGAAGAGTACATGGCAAACATCCAATAAAGCATTAATGAGAATGATCACAAACTCAATTTCAGCACTAACTGCTGTCCTCCATTACTTTCCAGTGGACACTTTGACCCACGCTCTGCTCCCCACCCACACTGAGGTTCTGTGTTTCCACACAGTATAGTGCTGGGTGGATTCTGGGAGGATCTGTCCCTGAGGCATTCAGGGGGCTAGTTCTCATGGTGTTGTCACTTCTTCATTCTCTTAAACTGAGAATTGCTCTTCTCAGCAGGAAGAATTCCCTGGGACTCATTGTTGCCTTGGATTATAAGAGAGAAGCTGGAGGAACGCTATACTGGGATGATGGTGTAGCCAAAGGTAGGCTACCTCACAGGGCCCTCACTGGGGTTCCTAGTGGAAATTAACCAACAGTGGCTGCCTAGTAGGGCACTGACCCTGTTATCACATCATTTACTTCCATATCTTAGAATCAGTGAGTTAAAATTTACTCTGAAAATCTTAAAAGCCAAAGGCAATGCACTAAAATAGACTTCGAATGGGCAACTTATATTTTATTGACAGTACTAAAGCAAAAGACATTAGTTCATTTGACTTACATATTTTCTTTCATAATATTATTAATTCCCAAGCAGTACATTTTGTTAATAACCATGTGAAAATACTACCTCAGGTACTATTGAGATTGAAATATTTAATGTGTATGGTGTGATTTTTTATTCTAGTGTTTTCATATGCAAATCTGCCATAAGCTTTTAGTCTGTGGTTATATTAAAAATCCTGCCCTGAATAGGATTAGAATTTATTAATGTTTACTTGCTATTTATGATTGCACTGGGTAGAAGGGACATAAAGATGAATGTGACATAGCACTCATGACCTTGTGGGACAGATACAATCTGCATGTAAATAACTAAATATGCAAGTTGGAATGTTTTAAATGCCAGCAAGATGTTACCTTGAAAGTCTGGAGGAGAAGGTACAGGAAGCTTCTGTGGAGGTTGTCCAGCATAAGTAGATCTTAAATGACTAGAATGAGATGTAAAGGGAATTCAGATGACAAACGATGTCTCGCCGTGCCTGCGCTTTGCGTACTAATAGTACTAATAGGTACCCATCTCTCTTTCTCTTTTAGATGCTATAACTGAAAAGAAGTACGTCCTATATGACTTCTCGGTTGCATCTGTGAGTACTGTTGATGTTCCTTCCTGCTACTATTACCTTTGGAGTTTGTGCTGTTCTGTGGATGCTTGTGTGTGGGAAATAGGTACATGACTGTGGTGGGCCCAGAAAAGATCCACCCTGGCATGAAAGTGCACAGTCTGTGTTGACCCTTTAAAGGTCAGTCTGAAAGAAAAATCAGTGTGACTTCTGCAAATATGTCGCGCTTTGTTTTTATGAAAAGAAAGTCCTTGCCTGTGACTTTTAGGTAATGAGACCTGATCTTCAAGAAGTACCCTGTTATGGGGGTGTGTGTGTGGGGGTGATGGGTGATGTAGTGCCCTTTGAGGTTCCCTTTTCCTTTCCAGAACTTAATACTTGGCTTGGGGTCCAGGCATCGCATGTGACTTCGATAAGTTTTCAAAGCATCACTTCCCTCATCTCTACTTGGCAGAACATTGGAGAATTCTAATTTGGTTTTCTTAGAGGTCTAATTATGTTGGACAGAGATTTTTTTTTGGCAGGAATATTATCCCTTTTTCTCTTCTCTTTATATATGACCTTGTATTGTTTTTAAAATTAAACTTTCAATTTCGAGGTAGAGATCCCAGTGAAATTATAAGTAGAACAGCAGTCCCATGTGCTTCCTAAACAGCTCCCCCTGTTGGCATCACCCTCTAGGGCTGCCGTACAATGTCAGTGTTAGTGTTGATTTTACCAAGACCTAGAATACTCCATCACCCCAAAGATCCTTCCTGTTTCTCTTCTGTCACCGCCCCCACTCTTCTCTTGTAATATTGTCCTTCCACCAGTGCTACATAAGTGGAATTATAAACCATAAATAACCATGGGTTTGGCTTTTTATCCAGGATAGTTCTCTAGAAATTCTTGCAGTTGTGTTTTATTCCTTTCTTTCAGAGGTATGGATGTACCACTTTTTTGTTTAAACATTCAAGGAAGTCAGAGTTCTTTTCTGTCATCAGCTATTCTAAATAAGGAAAAACTACTATGGAAATTTATGTTCAGATTTTATATGAATATCGATTTTCCTTTCACTGGGACAAATGCCTAAGTCACCAATTTTGTAGGTCTTCTATCAGTACAGGTTTAGTTTTATAAAAAATTTGCGAAGCTTGCTCCAAAGTACTTGTACTGCTTTCTGTCTTCAGTGGCATTGATAGGCAAAGGATCTGGTGTCTTTGCATCGTCTTCACCAGCATTTGATGTTGTCACTGTTTTCATTTTAGCCGTTCTGATGTGGGATGGACATGATGGTATTTCATTGTGGCATTAATTTGTGTTTTTCCAATGCTTAGTGATGCTGGACCTCTTTGCATGTGTTTTATTTTTCCATTTGATATTCTCTTAGAGAAAATATCTGCTAACCTATTTGCTCATTTTCTAATTGAACTACTTTGGTTCTTTTTTAACCGACCAGATTTGAGATTTCTTATATATTTTTATACCAATTCTCTGTCAAATCAAAACACATTTTAAAAAAAGTTGGTGAGTCTAAGTTATTTTTCTTTATGGATTATGCTTTCTGAATCACACCTAAGAGTTTTTTTACTTGGCTGTAGATTCTTAATATCTCATCTGATTCTCCTAAAATTATCCTAGTTTTATCTTTTACCTTGAACTCTGTGATCTATTTGGAACCAATTGTGTATAAGCTGTAAGGTTGACTGAGGTCTCACTTTCTGAGTACGTGCTCTTGGTGCTCCAGCCCCCATTGTGGGAATGATTTTGCTTCTTGTTCTCTGTATTGCTTCGGCGCTTTGTTCTAGTATCAGCCAGGCATATTTCTTTGAGTCTCCTATTCTCTGTACTCTGTAAAAAAAAAAAAAAAAAGCGTCCATTTTTTTTCTACAGTGTTAATTTCCACCTACTTTTTTTGCCTAGGGCAGATGTGTCCTTTTTGAACTCTGGTTCCCTCAATAAGTCATTTTAATTTCCATGGGCTTCAATATCTTCACTGGAAAACTGGAAATAATTACAATATTTCCACCTCATAATCTACTGGGAGAATTGAATTAGAAAATACACATAAAGTACTTAGCCTGGAAATAGTAAGCATTCATATATTTTAACTATTAATATTATCACTAACATAAAGAGAAAAAAATCTCCTTAGGCCCTTGATGTTTATCTGTGTCTTCATGTGCTGGAGGTTTTCGGGTTGGCTTGTGTCCTGTTGTTTGTCAGTGCCTGTCTTGGACACTTGAAAATTCCATGATGTCAGAGTCATATTTCCTGAATAATAGAATACTGTAAAAAAATTAGTGAATGCAAATACAAAGTATCACTACAAGATTTAGGTAGTCAAGAGCCTGAGTCAATACATTCCATGAGGATACTCACCTGGCAACATTTCAAACCAGAGATAAAAAGAAAACACCCTAGAATTCAAAATGAGATTTGTTGCATGTTCTGTATCATGGGCTTTCTTTTTCCCAGAACCGCCTACAAGCAAAGCTTATAAATAATGAGTATACGGACCCCAATAACGTCATGTTTACAGATATCAGAATCTTGGGAATGGACAAGGAACCAAGTAATGTCGTTGTAATGTCTAATAACATTGCCACACCTGTTTCAAGAGTTGTCTACAATGCTTCAACACAGGTGAGTTCCCACAAGGAATTTGATGAAAGCCCTGGGCTAAGAGTCTGACAGATGGGCTTCCCTCGTTGTTTTGACTTCAGACCATCGCAGAGAGAGCAGTCTTGTTGGGAAGCCAACACTTCACAGGGAGGTGGCAAGACAATACGTATGTTCAGATATGGTTCATTCCACTTGTTTGCAGTATGTGAGATGTGATAAAATATGGCGGATATTTAAATTAAAATTTTTAATAATGTATAATGGTTAAAAACACATTGCTGTTAATTCTCTTAGAGTGATAGCCCTGGCTTCAAACACACTTACCCATCCTTTCTGCCTCTTTCATAAGTTTCTTTTAATGACTACCTTGATGCCCTGAACTGATCCAAAATGTTTATAGTAATTTCTATCAAACAAAACATCACAGTGTGTGTTTATCTATCATATTCATTAAATCTGGCACAGTACGAGTTACAGATCTTCCTCAAAGTCAAATTGACCTTGAAAGGTAAATATTTTGAATTGATTCAGGACATTGAGGCAGCCATGACAGTGCAAATAAAGACATTAATAGCAGCTGGTGGATGGCACAGTGGTTAAAAGTGCTCGCCTAGCAAGTGTGAGGTCTTGAGTTTGGTTCCTTAGCACCACATAAAGCCAGGCATAGTGGCACACATCTGCAATTCCAGCACTGGGGTGGCTGAGGCAGGAGAATTGCTGTGAGTCCAAGGTCAGCCTCTGGGCTCCATAGTGAGTTCAGGACCAATCTGGGCTACAGAGGGAGACCCTGCCCCTCCCCCCCCCCCAAAAAAAAAAAAAGAAAAGAAAAGAAAAGAAAGAAAGACAAGACATTCATGAAGGAGGCCTCCCACAATTGCTCTAGAAAGTGGCAAGAGTGATGAGACTAGTGTGTTCAAAGTAAGGAGAAATATTTTGAGGGGAATTAATAGCGATAAGTCTTATTATCATAAGGTTTTTATTTAAACATTTACCATATTATTTGGTCACATCTTGTAGACAGCTTGATCCCAGAAATAACATGGAGGAAACACTGTTTCATATATTGGTCTGTTATGGTTTGGATCTGGAGTGTCCCACCAACGCAAAATTCTTATATATTTGGATATAATGGGCTATCTATGGAACCATGTGCTGTTGGGGCCTGGTGGGAAGGAGTGGGTGGTGGGCTTGACTCAGATGGATTATGTCAACTTATTGATACTGGGGGATGGGGGTGCCCAGGAAAGAGTGTTCAGTTTTGTGTTACTGACTTGTGGTCCAGGAAGTGAGAGAGGGGTACCCACTCTTGGTGTGGGGAGCTCAACTGGCAACTTGAACTAAGTAAAGAAAGAATAAATATTGCTACAATTTTTCCTGGAAAAGCTGTGGCCTCCCCTGAGCCTTCAGACATCAACTGGCTCCTCAGTCACTTGGCTTTCTGTCTACAGTGATGTGAGGAGCCCTCCAGCCTCTGGCATGTGCTTCCACCTCTGTTGCCAGCCTATGGATGGACTGTGCAAGACTTTCTGAAACTGAGCTAAAGTAAATCTTTCCTCCCTTAAGTTGTAGATGTTCGATATTTTGTCTCCTCAACAACAACAACAACAACAAAAACACCAAAGGCAGCCTACTTCTGAAAAGTCCTTGCTTTGTATCAGTCAGTTTTCTTGTTCTTGGGACAAGAAATACGTGACACCCACAACTTAGAGCAGGAGAGATTTATTTAGCTCATGGTTTCAGAGGGTTTCATCTAAGGTCAGCTGGATCCAAGGCAGAGATGACATCGTGGAAGAGACTTACAGAGAAGAGCTGCTCAAATCATGGTAGCCAGGAAGCAGAGAAAGAGAAGGGAGGATCCAGGGACAAGAACACACCTTTTTAGGTAGCGCTCCCATGACCCATCTCCGCCAGCCAGGCGCCATCTCCTGGCAGTACATTCAGCTAGGAACTCATCAATGGATTAAAGTACTTGTGAATACAGCACCTTTAGGATCCAAATACCTTCTGAAAACCCTACCTCTGAACACCTGAGACTTTCAGGGAACTTTTTTGATCTATACTATAATATAAATGTCTCTCTCTTCATTCAAGTAAAAGACTTCCTTTGAGGTGAAGTTAATATTTTTCCTTAGTGTTTTGAACTATTTTTATACCATTGCAGAAAATGAGAGTGGGGAAATACAGAGGAATTTAATTTTGGTCTCATCATTTCCTTCCACGATAAACTCAAAGGATTACAATTGCTGGTTAACCAGAGACTGAGAAGTTCATTATTTCTTTGCCAGCCCCCTTTCATTCTGAATACACGTAGTGCAGGATAAGGATTTGGTTTCTAGGATTAGGCAGAATATGGCTCCAATCTTAGCTCTACCAACTCCAGTTGAGCTGTAAGATCTTGGGCAAAGTATTGTATCTTTCTGTACCTCACTTTTCTGTTTTGTAAAATGGGGGTAGCCATAGTGTTCATAGCATGAGATCACTTTGCAAGATTAATGGAGATAAGGTTAAAATGGACTTGGTTCACGTGAATACTCAGTAAATTTTAGTTCTGCTGTTTAGCCATCACTCTTCAAATGAATAAGTATCACACCAAAAAGAACAACATGCCTAAAAATGACAGCTCCATTCCTCACCACGGTCAGTCAAAGTGCTCTCATCCCATACGTCCACAGTGACTCGAAGAAGTGAAAAACATCAGGACTCAGCTAGGTCCAAATATCTCAAAGTGGTACTGGAGGAAAAGCTCTAGGTCCTCTTATACTGACCTGCAGATTAGCAGGCAAAGACTTTCCCCAGATAGTTTCACATTCTTGTTTGACCCTGGCATCTCTCTTTTCTCTTTCCCTAGGTGGTGACTATCACTGATCTCAAAGGATTGGTACTGGGTCAAGAATTCTCTATTGAATGGAACCTTCCAGTCAGTGACCTGGAGAAGTTCAACTGCTATCCTGAAGATCCTACTGCTTCCGAGGAGAGCTGCAGGCAGCGGGGGTGCCTTTGGGAGGTGATGACAGGGAGCAGGTTGCCATGTGGTCAGTGAGTTGTGAAAATTGCCCAAGTAAATAGATCTGTAGAGAACACTTGAAATATACATGGCTTGAGGTATATCATGATAGTGTGTAAATATGCGGTTTCTCCACACTGCATGATGTGTCATCAGTATTTTTTGGCAGTTGGCCTCCCCAGCTGTGTCATTCAAAACCTTACTTTAGCATAAGACAGTGCATGGGGTGTGTGTGCATTGCACGCTACCTTAGCTTAATTTGCTTTCATCCATTGGAGAACCCGAACGAGAAGGGTACAGTAAATTTGGTCCATCCAATTGAACTCTGGAGTGAATGAAAACTAGGTAGGACTGGAAAGTAATCCACAGATGGGAGCTTGGTAGCAGGACCCTGACAGGGTTCCATGCTCCAGATTAGGGGGCCTGATTCTCTGTCATTATTCCACAATTACAGGAGAACTCTGTGTGTATGTATCTCTGTGTGAACGTGTGTGTGTGTGTGTGCATGCATGTATGCATGTGCATGTGTGTGTTTTATTCTTAAGTCTGCACCCTGAATGGCTTACAACAATACAAATTTATTCCCTTACAATTATGAAGTCTGTCAGTCTGAGATAAAGATGTTGACAGGATAACTTTTGCCTGAGGGCTGTGAGGAAGTTCCTGGCCCATGATTCACCCTTAACTTCTGGTGGCATGCTGGCAATGCTTGGCATTTCTTAGGTTTTACATGTATCACCCTGATTTTTACCATCTGGTAAAATCATCTTTACCACATAGTGTTTTTCTGAGAAAGAGGCAGGGGTGAGGGGAGGGAAGGAGAGAGAGAGAGAGAGAGAGAGAGAGAGTGAGTTTGTGTCCTAGTTTTCCCTCTTGACAAGCTTACCAGTCATGCTATAACAGAGCCCATCCTAATGACCTCATCTGAACTTTATCTCTTGCAAAACCCCTAATTCCATATAAACTGTACTAGGGCTTAGGACTTAGCTTTTGGGCTACGTAATTCAACTCATAACAATGGGCAAAGTTGTTTGAGACAGTCTGTTTTAATCAGTTTCTTTAGAAACAGGTGTCAAGAATTCCAACTCTTATTTCAGCACACGACTACTCCCGGAGTGCCCACCTGTTACTACGACACAGTCCCTCGTTATGCTGCCAGTAATATTCAGTACCTGCCCATGGGCATTACCAGCGACCTTGACTTCCTGGCAGCTTCTGCATCTGTCCGAGCAGTAGCGGCTCCACTGCCACCAGCAGCAGCAGCAGCAGCAGCAGCAGCAGCAGCAGCAGCAGCGGCGGCTGTCCCTGATCCTCTTTCCGAAGGCATCAGCCCCCTCCACCTGCGTGTGTTCTACCACACAGAAAACATGCTGCAGGTCAAGGTAACTTCCACACTTCAGTCTTGTTCTCAGCATGGAGCTCTTGATTTAGAGCTCTGTACAGATGAAAGGCACTAAAAGACTTCTAGTTCGAATCTCTCATTTACACACGCAGGAGCTGAGGACCAGAGGAGTAAAAGCCGGAAAGTTAGGGGGTTGTAAGAACAGGATGTGACCCTGGATCCCTGGAATTATGAATTTCCTATAGTGAATTTTCTATTTCCATAAGTGTTCTCAAAGAGTCAACCCTTAACACCGAGAAATGTCTGCTTTGTAGTAAACACATATGAGAAGCCTTGACTTACTCCCCAAGTTTCTAGTTATTTTCTACTATTTGCTCTCAAAAATTTTTTTTCTGTTATCAGAAGTTGAACCCACGTCCTTTTCCTCCTAGATGAGCACTTTAGTGGTGAGCTAGAGCTCCAGCCCATTGGCTCTCAAACTTCATGCATTTGATAAGTATGCATCAAGCTCATTTGCATCTTGTTAAAGCCCAGACTGCTGGGCCTCACTCCCAAGCCTTCCAATTCAGTGGTTGGGCTGGGCCAGACAGAATTTACATTTCTGATATGTTTCTAAGAGGTTCTGATGTTATAGGTCAAGGGGCCACACTTAAACAACCTCTGTTCTATCTTCTAGAAATGCAGTCTGCCCACATGGGTTTCATAGCAGCTATATATTTTTAAATAAATTTGAGAAAACTGAGTAACATTAATTTTAGTAACATTTTATTTAAATAAATATTTTTCTACCTTAAAATCTAGTTTAATTTTGAAGATATTTCACAGTGTTTTAGTTATCCTGTCTTCAGATTCTGATGTGTATTTTGCCCTTATAATGACTCTCGCTTTAGCAAATTTCCGGTGCTCAGTAGCCAAGTGTGGCTGGTGGACAGTAGCCGATTGTGGCCCAGGACAGCTCAGCTTTCAACATTGCTTTTCACGCTTGCGCCTATCATGAGTCACCCTGGGCATCCTGGGAAAATGAAAGTCTGAGGTTGGACCGAGGCATCTACATTTCTAAATGGTCTCAGGGAATACTCAGTTTTAGGTTTGAGAAATACATTTCTACTTTTGCAAAGCCTTCACTAGACGACGTCCAGAAGAGAGCCAGTGTTGGGATGAGGAAGGGATGGTCCTGTGGGATGCAGATGCTTCCTGTCCTTTCTTGACTCTTTCACACATCTTTCATATCCACCCGTCCCAGTAGGGAAGGAAGGACAATAAGTGAATGAAGAAGAAGAAAAGTCTTAGCAATTAGAAAGCCAGGCAACATCTTGAAGTCCATCTTGCAAGAAGGTCTCAGAGTTCACATGAAACCTCAGTTGTCTGGTGTCCTACCTACACACACATACTCACACTGTGATCTTACCCAGCTACGTGCTTGTGTATGTTCCTGTGGCACATATACCTAAACACACCTTCTGTCTACAAGATTCTACACACTTAGAACATGAATTTTTTTGTAGAGTAGACTCCTGACTGTCTTCTAGTGCAGTGGTCCCCAAACTTATTGACAACAGGGAATGGTTTAATTGAAGACTGTTCTCCCAAGGACCAGGGCAGAGGGAGGTACTTGCTATGTTGTGACTTCACTGGAGGTTAGCCTTGAAATGTCCAGCAGCCACAGGTCAGGGAGCAAAGCTCAGCCTCTCCCAGAAGCCCAGTTCCTCCAAGTCCAAGCACTGTTATAGATTAGCTGGGGACTCCTGTTCTAGTGGGTATTATGGAGACATTTTTGAGGTTTGAGATCTGGGTCAAACACAATATCATATACAGGCCTGTTACTTACTTGCTTGACAGTTTCTTATACCTCCTGGTATGCCTCAAATTGGTAAATTAATAATAATTAATAATAATAATTATTATTATTATAAGGATTGGCATGAGAAAGTTTAGGTCTGAGACTCCATCTGAGTTTTCTTCTTTCTCCTTTCCAGATTTATGATCCCACCAGTAAAAGATATGAGGTCCCCATACCTCTGAATATCCCTCGCTCACCCACTAGCTCCCCTGAGAACTGCCTGTATGATGTCAGGATTCAGACCAATCCTTTTGGGATCCAGGTTCGACGTAAAAGTTCTGACACTGTTATGTGAGCAGTGCTTTTTATTTTTTTCTAATTACAGTGGTTTTAGATCTATTAAAAATTATAGCAGTTCTAATTACTGCAAGTGAAATATTAATCCCAGAAATGCTATATAATTACATATTTGCTTAATAGTATATTAATTTCCTCTATTTCATTGGGAAATTCATTTTTAATCAATTATTAATTCAAAAATTAATCAAAGGATTAAAAAGCTAATTAAGTGCTGTTTGATTTTAAAGAAAAAATAAACATTTTCTGTTTTGTTATTGTCAGATAAAACAGAAAACTGTTTAGTAAGTATGACAGGTAACTTAAGATATTGATACAAGTGTGTTCTATATTATCCTTCATTAAGAAAGAGTAACTAAAGAGTCAGGAAAGAGGGGCAGGAGTTAGTAAACACAGAGAGAAATGGAGTCCTAAAGTCTTGTGTCTGTTGATGCTGTAGACGTAAAGCCTTTTCACAATGTTGAGCAAGAAAGTCCATTGCATCTCCCATCTCTTGTTTTGCTGCACAAGGTCTGGATTTTGCCTGGGGGAGGTTCCCCATCCCAGCAGAGGCTGTCACCTGTGTGCGCACATGTGTTCTTTTGAGAATGACTTCTGCTCTCTTTGACTATGCAAACACTTTTATATCTGTTTACTTTCTTCAGTAAGTTCTTGGCCAATCTAAAGAAGTTATAAGAGTTTCCCTTTTTTTTTCTGTTGGAAGTCATTTTTTTAGACATCGTTTATTTATATGTTTATTCAAGTTGGTCTACAGACACAACGAGCTAAAAATAGACGAATGAGAAATGTTCTTTGCCTTCAATAAGGCCATGACCCAGAGAAGGAGCTCTCAGCCTTGCAAACCACAGGAAAAAATACAAACACTGTAGTTTGGTACTGCATGATAGCCATTGTTGTGAGCAGAGTCCATTCCATGGTGTTGGAAAGTGGGCTGAGGTCACTCAGTAATTCTGGAACCCCAAATATATTCCACGTTCACTCTGGCCTGTGATCTTCAGCTAAGCAAGGAGGCCTGCTTTCTGTTGCAGTTGGGATTCTCGACTTCCAGGCTTCACCTTCAACGACATGTTCCTTTCCATTTCTACTCGCCTTCCCTCTGAGTACATCTATGGTTTTGGGGAGACTGAACACACAACTTTCAGAAGAAACATGAGCTGGAACACAATGGGGATGTTTGCTCGTGATGAGCCACCAGCGGTAAGGATAAAAGCAAAATTAACAATCAATTTCTCAATAGGTAAATTTTTGTTTTTAGGTTCACATGTGGAGCTTTATTTAAATCAGTTATCTTATGTTAGTAAATTCCACTTTCATGTTGTAAGCAGTCTCATGTCATGATCATCATTTGCTAAAAACACCCTCACCATAGATCACAGATTTTGTTTCATCAACTTTTATTTAATATGTTCTGTGTCCTGCCCACTGCTAAGTGCTTAGCTAGAAATTTAATATGATAATTGCTTTTGCCATCCAGGGTCTTATAGGTTGAGAGAGATGAGTATGGAAATTGATGGTAGCATATTGTAGTTGGTGGTCTGATAGAATTGTGTAACCAAAGGGGGTACATAGAGAAGGGGATGCAGAAAGGACCTTAAAAGAAGGCTCTACAAAGGTCGTGACATTGAATTGACTCCGTAGTGCTGAGTATGAGTTTGCTGTCTGGGTTATGGTATAGAGTCAACTTACTGTATTTTCACTTTGCTATCCTTTTGATTTTTTGTTGCCAGTACAAGAAGAATTCCTATGGAGTCCACCCCTATTACATGGCATTGGAAGAGGATGGTAGTGCCCATGGAGTGCTCCTGCTGAATAGCAACGCCATGGGTAGGACAGAGTGCATTTCCCCATGTGCCACTATAAACAGCTGGGACCATCCAGTTGGGATCTGGGACATCATTAGAAGTAAAGGACTTCCAGGGCGAGAAAAATGAGATGAGTACATTGACCTTCCATTCACTCATCCATTTATTTAACATGTATAAAGTTCTCTAAACCAGGTATTAAGTGTAAAATTTTGACTAACTGTGGTCCCTTATTTTGATATGACATCTCAGCTCCTTTTCATAGGGTGATACAAATTATTGAGGTGATATTTTGTATTTAGGGTACTTCTAAATCCCTGACTGGGTCCACTGGTAGGAGAAGACTTACAGGAGGAGGCAGACATTAAGGACTGAGAGTGAAAAATAACAAGTTGAGGACAGATTCCGTAACCTTCATCGAAGCTCTGTATCTATTTAAAAAAATTTTTTTTTTTACAGATGTGACACTCCAGCCTACGCCTGCGCTGACATACCGCACTGTAGGAGGAATTTTGGACTTTTATATGGTTTTGGGGCCAACCCCAGAGCTTGTAACTCAACAATATACTGAGGTTAGAAACCGTTCTATCTCATGGTAAATCGCCAAATATTTATTGAATGTTGTTTCCATGTTCTTAGCACTGAGGCCAATTTGCTTTTCTTTTTATCTTTAGGTTTTCCGACTAGATTATTGCTATCTTTCTTTAAAGTCAGATTTTAGGGTTAAAGTCAAATTTTAGGGTTAAAGCATATTGATGTCCTCTGTATCTCTTTATTTCTTTCAAAAACGGAACCATCTAAAAGCCTCTACTTAATCATAACCATTGAGTTCTCATGTTTTCTAGAGCAGTGGCTGAAGAATTTAGGAAGTTTTAGTTATAATGTTCTCATTATTCTGCATCTCTGTAATTTTTGTCATTTATGTGACTTTCTTATTTTTCTTGAGTGGAGCCTTGTAGATTACCAACTTTGAAGTAGAAATGCTCAAGTTGCTTCAGTTATAAGCCACTCATTTTTAATTCCTTAGGAGATCTGCTTGGATCAATCATCTTCTTCACTTTTTGAAAAGTTTTAATTGATGCATTCTATTTGTTGTATATTTAGGGAATGGTACTTTGATACATGTATACAATAAGTGGTGATCAAATCAAGCTAATCAGCATGTTTCTATTTTAGCTGATTGGTCGCCCAGCAATGATTCCATTCTGGGCCTTGGGATTCCAGCTAGGTCGCCATGGATACCAGAATGATGCAGAAATCTCCAGTTTGTATGAAGAGATGGTGGCAGCCCAGATTCCCTACGTATGAATCTCTCACTCAACTTCTGGTTTTTTAGTTATGGGAATTTGTGGCTAATTGTATACTGAAAACAGGTTCCTAACGATTACTGTTGTGATGACTTCAGTATAAAAAAAAATGTAGCCATGTGCCTGGTGTTTTGCAGAATGCCTTGTTTTTTAAACATATTGCAGGCTGCTCTTAAAGCAAGAGTTCAAAACTAGGGTTGCATAAATACTTCAGCAAGGCTGAAGGGAGGATATGAACAGTACTGCCCTCTTGCTAGGATCTACAGTGGCCACAGCGGGGTCAAGAAGTGGGGAACTTGGAGAGATGATGGTGCAGAAGGTGATAGTATGACCGGAAACTTTATAGACAGTCAAAACAAAGCTTTTGCTGTCTTGAAAACACATCCACATGTGGGCTTACATGCCATGATAGTCTAGTTCTCTAAGAAAGCCCTGAGGAGAGCACTAAGGTGTTGTTAGTGAACAGAATTCCCTAACCAGCCTCCTTTCTTCCCCTTACAGTTATTAACCGTTCATCATTCATTTCTCTTTCTCAGCTCTCCATTCAACTTCTGAGATGGTAGAGAACAATGAATGATTAGAAAATGAAAATAAAGAGCTGTGATCATCCCAAAGATAATTTAACACATATATCCAGACTTACTTTTTAACATATTTTTCAAGTAGAAATTAGAAAACATGAGAAATTACAAGAAGAAAAATCTAAGCACTCGATTCTGATAATAAGCCAGTTCATTCTTTTCTAAATGTTGGCTTTTGTACAAATTTCTCTTCTTTCAAACAAGGTTTATATGGAGTCTTAAGGTTATACAGGTGAGCATTGCTTTCAACTTAAAAAGAAGTCTTGTTTTCATTCTAATTGTCTTAGTTACTTTTTTGTTGCTGTGCAGAAGAGTTTACTTTAATTCACAGTGTTGCAGTCTATTCTTGGGTCACTGGCAAGAGTGGAAGCACATGGCAGAGGCAGAGGTGGAGGCAGCTTTTCACAGCATTGCAATCAGGAAGCCAAGCCAAGCCAAGCCAAGGAAGGAAAGAAGTAGAATACATCCTTCCAAGTCCTGTCCCAGTGATCTTCCTCTTTTAGGTCCAGCCTCAGTGTTCCATCCTTTCCAGGTTTAAGACACCACCACAGGCCTGTAATCTATAACCTACCACATACTTATAATCTATAATCCAGTCCATACTCCTAGAATATATAATCTAGCACATGCCTGTCTTCTATCACATACCCATAATTCACCCCTCCAGA
Organism: Ctenodactylus gundi; assembly: GCA_004027205.1. NCBI lineage: Eukaryota > Metazoa > Chordata > Mammalia > Rodentia > Ctenodactylidae > Ctenodactylus > Ctenodactylus gundi. The sequence continues at coordinate 23,175 of PVKB01004968.1, read as the reverse complement.
CCAGGCCCCATCTCCCAACAGTACATGGTTCTATAGATGATCCATAGCATCCAACTACATGAGACTTTTGGGGGACATTCCAAAGCCAAACCACTATACTACTGCTAATCTCTCTAGCTGTCACTCAGCAATGGTGGATTGAGTTAATTTCATGTGTGAAAACCTGTGTTGGTTTTATATATGTATATAACTTAGAATATATATATATATATATAGAGAGAGAGAGAGAGAGAGAGAGAGAGAGAGAGAGAGAGAGAGAGAGAAAGCTGTAAAATAATGTAGTCCTAAAGAAAGTAAATTTAGTAAGGATTACTACTGAAAAAAGAAACCAGATACACACTTATTTTAGTTCCTCAGGAAAGCCCCACTTTTTATGCCTGCACATTTCAACTAACACTGTTTTCAGGTGGCTCACCAAGGTTGAGATTTGAGTAGTAAAAATGACACAAAGTGAGGGAAGGAGAAGGAAGAGTTCAAACTGAGAGAACCAAAGAAGAGAGTGGGAATGAGTGAGCAGCGAGCAGGAGTCGGAAGACAATCTGATGAGGATAAATAGGAGAAGTTGAGAGGGCGTTGGCCGGGCCAGGACGCGGCCGGGTCAGGAGCCTGGCCGAGCAGGCTGCGTGCCCTGCAGGCGGGGGCTGCCGCACGCTGCCGGATCCTGAGTACTTGGCTTGCTCCTTTCTGTAGGATGTCCAGCATGTAGACGTCGATTACATGGACCGGAAGCTGGACTTCACCCTCAGCCCCAGCTTCGGAAACTTCAGTCTCCTGATTGAGCAGATGAAGCAGAGTGGCATGAGGCTTATTCTCAGTCTGGTAGGTATCGAGAGTGATCAGATGCCTTTTTCAGTTCCTACGTGCATGGTTCAAAAGTAATGCCACCGGGAGAAACTGGATGGGGGCTACAAGAAGTCTTCCCATACAGTTTTTGGCGACTTCTTATAAAAGTATCCATTTTAGGAAGATTTATAAAGCAAATAAGAAAGATGAAAATGGCTTTTAAGAGATACTACTTTTGCTATTTATTTATTCATAGCTGAGTGTTACTGGGGTGTAATTTACTGGTATCTAGAACTTGGTAGAGTTGGAAGAATTGGGGCTACAAACTGAATATAGCAAAAAATGGTTAAGAAAAGAAGCATCTCCCTAATGCAGGCTGTGCCTCAAGAGGAAAAGCTGTGTCATCACCCCATCTTTGCCTCAGTGGGTTCAAAAATCTCTTCCACTGTCTCGTCGTCACTCAGCAATGGTGAATCCAAGAAGACTTATTTCTATCTCATGAAACTCAACAACAAGTGGGTCCCAACCCAGAGTACCAACTTGTTATTTTACATTGAAAGCTATAGCCTGATAAATATAGGAGTATGTTCTTGAAAACAATTCCCCTCTTTTCACTTCCAAACTTACAGCATGCCTTTGGTTTGCTCATTAACTCAAGGATTTATGGAATACTGGTTATTTAAAAATCACTGTTTTAGAAATTGAAGTGTGTGTGTGTGTGTGTGTGTGTGTGTATTCTCAATTAGTGAATAAAACAAAATATCTTCTCTTCTTAAGAGAAGTGGAGAGAAAAAGCCAAGAAATAAATATTGGAAAGATAATTTTAGATAATAATGACATATCACAATTGGGAAGCAGCTTGATATTGTAGGAGGAAATTGGGTCAAGTATAAGATGAGGTCAGTCAGGAAGATCACTTTAGATAGGCAAACACGGCCACAAAATAGAACAAGGTATTTTATTTTCTTAAGAAGTATTACTATTTTGCTCTGAAAACTCAATAAGTTGACTTGCTCTGTTCAAGGGTAATGTCTAATTAAACTGGTTTAGCCACAGGAGTTAATTTCAAATATTAACACAGTTTTTCCCCCCTCAGGAATTTTATGGAGAAATATCAACGTTTTCTTTTATTTCCCAACACTCTTTTTAATGGATTTCTTTATTGAAAAATCACTCACATCATATTTCAGTTGCTTTAGGATTTTTTTCCCCATCTCAATAGTTATAGCTCTAGGTGGTTACTTCTATAATACAGGAAGACTTCTTCCTCAATGGCAGATTCTTGCTCCCTTTGAAAGAGTAGATTCTTCATATGGATTGTGTATTGCATTTTGGTTACGAATAGCAGCTTTCTATTTCAATTCGTTATGACACTATACCCAGTAGATATGAGACAATTATCCATGAGTTTTTGCTTATTTAGTTTTACTTTTTGGTTTGCCTTTTCTTTCTGTACTACAAATTATCAGATTTTTTTTGAGAGGAATGCTCTTGGAGAGATTTTTCTCACATTTGCTGTTTTACACCCTTTCACTTCAGGACCCAGCCATTTCTGGCAATGAGACACAGTATCCTCCCTTTGCTAGGGGACAGGAAAACGATGTATTCATCAAATGGCCTGACACCAATGACATTGTCTGGGGAAAGGTAAGGCTTGGGGAAAGGTAAGGCTTGGGGAAAGTGCCCATAATTGATCAATATCATCTCCACTAAAAGAGGCTTTTAATAAGGCTTGGAAATATACTAGGCAATTAATAAATTATAAATGAGTTGTGCATCTGATACTAATTAGCTCAATAAATACTAAAAAGACAGATTATAGTTTTAATCCTCTACTCCTGAATGCTATGTTATTGCCTGAAAATATTATGATGTCCCCATTCTAGGTAGTCACTTAACACACAGGAAGACTCCCTTAGAGAGTCATCTGAAATCTGCATATCAAAGATACGAAAAGTACTTTCACCTTTGGCCTGTGGTGCATAGTCAGCCTTTAATCCAGTAAAGTCATCTCTGTCTTAGAGACCATTCCTTTGCCTTGTCTATCTCCTTTTTTCGTAGCCTCAGTCTTCGTCCTCATGAATTTAACTTGAAGCAACAGCACTTCGGGTGGACTTCCTGAATGCAGACGATGGCTGCTCCCAGTCTGGGTTCAGATTCTCTTCCATAATCTTACTATGCTACTACCTGTTTCTCTGGTTATGTGCCAGACTCACTTTGAACATTGCTTGACTTGCCCAGATTGCATCTGCGTAAGAGCCACTCTAATCTCCCCTCTTGAGAAGCACTTGGTATCTTACCGAGTATCTTACCTCTCCCTGTTTTTAACCATTTCTGTTTCACTGCCCTCGGAGAGTACAGCATATACTTCCCTATGTGCTTAGGTATGTACCTGTGAACACACAGGAAACAAACACAATTTTCTATCTACATCTCAGGAGGTATAAATCTTAGAAGAGCATATGGCATACAGTAGATGCTCAGTAAGTGTTTTACTTGAATTAATCAATATATGGGCCATGTCCTGCTAATTATAGATGAAATTGGATGAACCTATAAATTTTTAATGCTCCACATACTTCATATTGCTGAAAAGTATTGAGACTAAGTTTATAGAAACAAATAGAGATTAATTTTAGTTATTTAAAATCATGCATTACATGTATTATTTATAAAGGAATTTTATTATAGGCAAAAATAGAAAGCAGATCGGAGAAGGGAGAAATCATTTGAAAGATGATTTTCCAGAAGATACATTAAATGAATTTACTTATTGAATTCATAAATGAAATTATGAAAACTTATGGAATGAATCAAGAGAGCCAGCCTAGTTTCACGTGGCAGAATTTAATATATTCACATATGTAACAAAGATCCCATAGGATTTTGTAGAGATCATGTCACTGGGGTCTAACATAATGAATCATCTCGAGGTCTGTATGCGATGACTTTTACATTTTTCAATTTTTCTTCTTTTTCTCTAGGTGTGGCCAGAGCTGCCTAATGTTAATGTGGATGAAACTCTTGATCATGAGACCCAGGTCAAGGTATAGTTGTCCATTTTTTTTTTGTTTTCATTGCCCTAAACATCTGGATGCGTATATGTTTTTACCCAGATAAATAAGTACTTTATCCTTTGATTAAGTGACTCTGATGTGAGTGTGCTTGTCTACTGGTAGTTTTTGGCAAAAAGATATCATCAAATGAAAAGCCCAACAAGCAATAAAATGAAAATTTACAAGAGAAAATAAACAATGAAATCTCTCCTATGTATGCCTTTGATGTGTTCTGATTTGAATCTACTGTTGCTTAAAATATAATAACCTAAGTCTAGAATATTTTCACTGAAAGAGTATCTGTTATGGACAGACTGGACCTCAGTGAATTACTTACATACCTTCCCGAAATATTAGCCAGTTGAAAGGGGCCAGATGCTTAGTCTCAGCCCCTGCTGTCCTATCAGCCAGCTCCTTGCTCTGCAGTGTGTCTTTCCCTGATAACAGGTCCTCCTCTGTTAGTTTGGCCAGTCACGAAAAATCATATCTTTCAACTTAAACTGCTTAGATTGTGACTGTAATTTTCCAGTTATCATGACTAAATGTCTATTTATTAAGTAAAACCCAAGTTCAGGATGGACTTTAAAGTTTTATGATCTCTTTTTAAAACAATTATCAATGAAAGTAGCCTTCCCCATCTCTGTGTTCATTGTAAACTTAGTAGCCATAGTAGACCTGAGATTGGAGCTGGATGGGCACAGATACATGCCTATCTTCCTTTCCTGGTTCCAGGACTGCCGTTCCTGGATGGGCAGAGACCCTAACAGTAGATTGTGTGTTAATCTTTCAGCTGTACCGAGCACATGTTGCTTTTCCTGACTTCTTCCGTCATAGTACAAGTTTATGGTGGAAAAGGGAGATAGAGGAGCTCTATGCAAACCCTCGGGAGCCAGGGAAGAGCCTGAAGTTTGATGGATTATGGATTGTAAGTGCACCTTCAGTTGTTGCTGTTTGCAAATGTTAGCACTCAAAGCAGAAGAAAAAAAAATCCCCAACAACAACAACAACAGCAGCAGCAAACAATTAGAAAATCCACCAGGACCTGGGGCTGGGAGGGGTGAAGGGAGGGATGCTGTTTTGGAATTTGTGTCTAGGACCAGGAGAAGCAGAGATCACTGTGGATCTGCCCAAGGATGTGTTGTCTGGTAAAAGCTGGAGGTCGTTGAGATGCTCTGCTGCTGGGGGTGTCAGAGTGTCGGAGAGAAAGGGAGAAATGCCCCAGCATCTCTTGTATCCTACTCTTCAATCTCATGATAGTACCTCTCGTTGGTCAAATGTACCCAGAAGCCTGAAACGTATTGTGCAGATCTAGGCAGAAGTAGAAGTGGCAAGTCATGAATCTGACAGACAAGAGACATGGAGCTTAGAATTCATACAGATTGCCCTGAGGCTCACAAGCCTACCCTCTGTCAGTTGGCCTGGCAAGTAGGGCTTCCTGAGATGGTTCTTGAACGTATGTCCAAGGGCTCCCCAATTTCTGTTCTACTAGGGATGAGAAATATATGAGTGTCATTGTTCCCTTTCTAACTTCCCAGTGGCCTGAAGTCCTAAGCAAGTCCTGTGTCATCTTTGAAGAGTTACTCAGGTCTGGGCCAGGCTAGAAGAAACTCGTGATTTATTCAGGGACAAACCTGTAACCCTGGGTGTTCCAGGGCCTTCCTGATCACTTGGACCTTCAGACACATTGGCACAAATTGGCCACATGGAAAGAAACAAATGAACCCAAAGAGGCAATTAGATAGAGAGTGAATAGCTTTGAGAAATAAATCTGGGATCCACCTAGATCAATGCCACAGAATAAACAGAGTACATAGATCCAGCAGCTGAGATGAGGGCTTAGTTAGTTGTCTCTCTGTGTCCTTCATAGCAAAGAGTATACTGCCCCTAACGCAACATTTTTTTTTTCTAATTTATTTCAGGGTATGAATGAGCCATCAAACTTTGTGGATGGATCTGTCACGGGCTGCCACAATGAAATTCTCAACCACCCACCCTATATGCCATGTATGTAAATTGTTTACCAAATTGCTTACCTGCTCAAAAATCCTAACTTTTTCCTTGAGTTTTCAAAGTGAAGCCTAACTTTGGAGGAGAGAGCATATTGTCAGTGAGACACAAAATATCAAGTAGAGTAGCCTTGAATAAGTACAAATTAATAAATTACTAATGAAGTGGAGGAATAATGATATGATTTAGGTGAAAGAAACCAAGTAATGCATTTGATTACATTGATAACTATAACTGATTGTGAAAATTAGAAAGTATTCTCTCTCTCTCTCTCTCTCTCTCTCTCTCTCTCTCTCTCTCTCCATGCACACTCAGAGAATTTCTTTTGTTTAGAGTTTGAAAATGCTTAGTCCCTCTTCACAGACACTCCGTGAAAGAAACTCTTCAGTTATATTGTATAAACTGAAATAGAATGTTAGGATCAAAGAGATGTCAGAAAATAGTACGCTTTTTGTCTCATAGAGGCCCGAGGAAGCAAGCGAGTTTTTGAAACTACTGTATGAGTGAGTATGTGGAATCTAGAATCTAAGCTTCTCGATGTCTACATCACTTCTATATGACCCATTGCTCACTAACTGATTGATTTATTCATTCTTCTTCTCTTTAGTACCTACGTCAGACAAATCTTGACAAATCCAAAAGATTTGGACAGCGATATAAAATTGACAGAAATAAGCTGTGCTCCCTTGAGAACATTACCATCTAGCAGAAGACACATTCCTAACAACCAGGATGTTATGTTGAGAAAGGAGACATGAATACTGCACTCTCTAAATTCAGTTAGAGTTGGAGCAAAAAGAAGTGTGCTTTCCCCAGCCCGTGTCTTATTCTGTCCTTTAGTCCTTACATCACACAAAGGTGCTTTTGTACATTAAGATAAGTCGGGAAGTTGGGCTTATAACTGATAACACAGTTGATGAAATGGATGTTGGAAATAGAGAAATACCAAAATGGTAGGCATCTCCAGTGAACATGCGAATCAGTTCTTTGGGAAATAACTCGGCATTTCCCCTCAGATTTGGAGTCAAGGGACAAAGGCCTGAGCAGCAAGACTCTGTGCATGGAGAGCGAGCAGATCCTGCCAGATGGTTCCCCGGTGCGTCACTATGACGTGCACAGCCTGTACGGCTGGTCCCAGACCAGACCCACCTACGAGTGAGTGTTTTCATTACTGAAGGCCAAGATAATTTACTTCATAGTTACTTTGTATATATTGTACTGATATCTGTATGATGCCTGGGAGATGGATGATGTCAAAATATCAGGCAGGCTATCTGAATGGCCACTATCCCTCTGAACACATTTACCATTTAAGTTGTGAAATGTGCCTGTGGAGAGTGAACAGTTAGGTAGTGCGGTAGTGCACTTGTGGAGTTGTGCAGTCATCACTAAAATACAATTTTGGAACATTTTTGTCACTCCAAAAGGAAAACCTTTACCCACTAGAAGTCATTGTTACCCTTGTCCTCACGGCCTGATCCCCCACTGCTGACTCACTCTCTGTCTATATACGCTTTCTTTCCTGTATATTCCACGTTAATTAGAAGCACACGACAGGTGCTCTTTTGTGTCTGACGTCTGTCGCCTGGCATAATGTTTTCAAGGTTCATCTATCAATACTTCGTAGCACATATGAATACTTCATTCCTTTTTGTTGATGCATGCTATTCCATTATACAGATGTATTTTATCCATCCATAAGTTGGCAGACACTAAATTATTTACATTTTATTATTATAGAGATACAATGAACATTTTTTGCAAGATTTTGAATGAAAATGCTTTTTTTCCTCTTAAATACATGTCTAGGAGTGGAGTATTTGAATCTTATGATGAATGGATGTTTAAAATTTTGAACAAATGTCAAACTATTTTTTAAAGAGTTTTACATTCATAAAGATCATTTCACATACCTAGCAGCATATGTGTGGGTTGTAATTCATCTGCAGCTTTGCCAACTCTTGGTATTGTTCATCTTCTTTAGAGTAAATACTCTCAGGGTGTGAAGTAGCTCTGATTATCTTGCTTTCAGTTCCTGAGTGATCAATGTCATTGAACACATTTTGGGGTATTTATTAGCCATTTGCATATCTTCTTTGCAGAAATATCTATTCAGATCCCTTGCCTCTTTTAAGTAGTTTGTCTTTATTATTTAATTGTAAAAATTCTTCATATATTCAGATAAAATTTCTTTTTCAGGTGCATAACTTGCAAATGTTTTCATTTATTCTGTAGAGTATTTTTCACTTTCACAGTGATATCCTTTAAAATAGAATCGTTTATCTTGTGAAAAGTATAGTTTATACAGTCATTCATTTATTTGTCTCTTATACTTAAGATGTAATTTTTTTTCAGTACTGTAAATTGAACCCCATGCCTTCGGACTGAGAACTGAATCTAGCCTTTAAAATTTTTGTATTTTGAGACAGGATCCTGTTAAGTCACTAAGTTGCTCAGGCCAGGCTTGAACTTACAGTTCTCCTGCCTCAGCCTCCCAGCTCGGGTGATGGCATGCACTGCTGTGCCCAGCTTGATATCATATATAAGAAGCTATTATATAACTCACATTCTAAAGATTCCCTTCTATGCTTTATTTCAAGAGAAAGATATTACACCTGGATCTGTTACCTGTTCGAGTTAATTTTGATGTGATTTATGGTGTGATATAGAGGTTCAATTTCATTCTTTGGCATGTGCATATATACAGCTTTCCCAGTTCACTAAAAAGGCTATGCTTTTGCCCACTTAATTGTCTGTGTACCTGTTCAAAAAGTAACCAACACTAAGTGGGAGGAGTTAGTTATTGGCTACTGATTCTTGTTCATTTAGCTCTAATTTCTCTCCTTACACAAGAATATGTGATCTTAATGAGTTATAAATCTTCCACTTTTCTTTTCCAAGATTTTTTTTAGTTATTCTGGGTCCTTTGAACTTGATATAAATTTTAGGAGCAGCTTATCAATTTATAGAAAATAACAGTAGGAATTTTGATAGGGATTATATTGAATCTGGAGATCTGTTGGAGGAGTACTTCCATCTCACCAATATTAAGCCTTTTGATCTATTAATGTTAATTTCTTTCCATTTATTCAGATTTCCTTCAATTTCTTTCAACTATATTTGTAGTCTTTCATATATTTCTTTAAATATCTTCCTGCCTCTTTTTCTTGTCTTTTTTAATGAGTCCCACTGGAATATTTCAGTTTTAGTAAACCGTATTTATCTCCATCCAATTTTGAATTTCTACCAGTAGGAAATACTGGAAATTGCCTAAATGGGTTAGTTTCTACTACATTAGCTAATGTCTTTTAATGATACCATTTATTAAATAACTTATCTCTGCCCATATTTATGATGCTTCCTTTAGTAAATATTTGTATTACAAACATGCTAGGATCTATATAGAATTTTCTTTTATTTCACTGATTTTTCTCTCACATAGTTTTTAAAATTTTCTGATTATGAATGCAAGAATATTTGTCCTTTTGAGAGCTATTTACAATCTTTTAATGTGTCTTTGCTGCTGAGTGCAAAACATATTCCAATTTTGAGACAGAGCCTAGTAGATTTAACTATTACTAAATAGATACGGCCGTATATGCCCTTACCTGGTTCCCAGCTCTGCTTCGTTACTCTTTAAATTATCTGGCTAAGTCACCTGACTCTCCTGAGCCTCGGTTTCCTAACAAGAAAGGGGCACAAGAAAATCTTCTTATGAAGTGTGAGACAGTACACATGAAAGTTATCAGTACACTGCTTCTGTAAATAGCTGTCCTACCCTATATCCCAACCCCTTCTTTAATTTCCACCTACAGAACTAGCTAATTAGCTAATTTAACTAGCTAATTTAAAAATAAAATCTACCTTCTAGCTGCAGATATTTCTGTCATGGTCCTGTTGTGAAGTTGGCTGGGATTCTTAGCATCGTGTGTAGGTGGCAGACTCTTTCTGGGAAGACATTCCCTGACTCTAAGTTGAACATCCCGCTGCCTCGTGCTCCGAGCTTCTGCTGATCATTGCAGCGAAGCTTCATGTCTGCTCCTCCCTGAACTCACTTCCTGTTCCCCTCTGACCAGAGCTGTGCAGGAGGTGACAGGCCAGAGAGGGATCGTCATCACCCGCTCCACATTCCCCTCTTCTGGACTTTGGGGAGGACACGGGCTGGGAGAGAACACAGCGGCGTGGGACCAGCTGAAGAAATCCATCATTGGTGTGTGGGCTTGTTCCCAGGGGCCTCTGATGGTGGCGGTAAGGGTACTGGATTGTGTTATTTGGCTACACTGGGTATGTCTAAGTTATCATGGTGGGGGGGGGAGGGGAGTAAGATCAACAGGAGTTGAGTTCTCTATGAGTGTGAGTTTTAATTTGTCCTCATCTTTCAATATTTTTATTGGATGACCCAGGCTTGCTAATGGGGGAAGAAAAAGTCAGGTCAAATCTTCCCTCTCTTCCTCAAGGTTGTCTAATACATCCATTTTTCTCCTTGCAGGTATGATGGAGTTCAGTCTCTTTGGGATACCTTATGTAAGTTATATTGGAGCCTTTGTGACTTACCTGATCAGGTGTCAGTGCAGCTTCAATTTATAATATATGCTCTCATGCTCTGATATTTCATCTTCTCAGACAGGGGCAGATATCTGTGGGTTCTTCGGAGATGCTGAGTATGAGATGTGCGCTCGCTGGATGCAGCTGGGGGCCTTTTACCCCTTCTCCAGGAACCACAACACCATCGGCACCAGGGTAAGGTTGCCATTGTTCACACTGAAGATGTTTGGAATCCTCATACATCTTCCTTTTAACTAACAAGATTATCATACTTTTAATGATACCAAGAAAAATCATTTAAAAAACTCACCAGGACCTCTCTGTCTTGGAACATTTCCAACGTTCAGAACCTAAGAGTTATCAATAATGTTTAAGAGTATGTTTCTCCTCATCTCCTGAAGGATTAGTAACTAGAGAAGTTCTTATAGCTCTCCTCTGGGTTTAATAATATAAGAAATTCCCTTTATAGTTAAGAATACTGAAGGTGTGTTTTACTCAAACCTACTTGAGATATATCAGTGCTTCTTGGAGACCTATCTCTTCATGTATGTCTGGGCCAAAGCTGAACCTATCCAGGACATCTGGGAATCACTGACAAGGGGGAGGAGAAACCAGCTATAGTTTTGTGGTTGGAATGGCCAGGGGAAGGGGAAGCTAGGAATGAAGGGAGGTGTGGTGTGTAATCTACATATGGGATAAATGCACCATGATCCTTTTGGGACACCACCAGAGCTCAGTAAGGAAGAGATCCTTTACAAATCCCCTTGTCCTATTAGCGACAAGATCCTGTGGCCTGGGGTTCAACCTTTGAGTTGTTTTCAAGAAAAGTCCTGCAGACCAGATACACCCTGCTGCCTTATCTCTACACGCTGATGCATAAAGCTCATGTCCAGGGCAGCACTGTGGTTCGACCCCTCCTGCATGAGTGAGTATCACCTCATCCCCCAAGCAGGGGGTTCTGGGTATGTCTTGTAAATAACCCTCTGCTACAGTTGTAAAATAGTGGATTAATTTTTTTGAAGGTTTACAGATGACAGATCAACGTGGGATATAGACCAGCAGTTCATGCTGGGCCCTGCTGTCTTAGTCAGCCCTGTGCTAGAAAGAGTGAGTTGAGCCCCTCCAATCACAGGGAAGAACCACTGAGAATGGGGCGGAGAGTGGAGGGGAAGGGTAAGAGGGAGGGAGAAGTGGTCGAGGGTGATACAGATGAACACTGTTTCCCCAGGTCCTATGTTATCAGTGTGCTCCTGAATCTATACTTATGCAAATTAAAATTTAAAAATTAAAAATAGGTTCCCATAACAAAATCCAAAGCCATAGGGAAAGCTTTTAAAAATCATCTTGTGTCATCAACTTACCATTTTCAAACAAATGACTTTCTAGAATATCAAAAAAAGATATTTTTCTTGTTTTTAGATTTCCACTAATGAAAATTCAGTGACAGTGTTTGATTTCTCATTCTGCATTTTTGCCACCTTTTACCCTTCTGCAGCTTACTTTTTAGAATTTGTTTTTCTGTATGTTTGGAGAGAAAAAATTTCCAACTCTTTCTCAATAAAAATCTCTCAAATTCTTGGCAGCTTAATAGAATTTTATTTTTATCTTAATTCCTGCAGGAAGCGTTTTAAAAGTTAAGGTTATTTTCTTTTTGGAATCTGCATAGTGATGTCTTGGTTTGGTGTTTCAGAATACTTCTGAGATCAGTGCTTACTTCCCCCGAGCCCGGTGGTATGACTACAACACGGTAAGAACAGACACATCTGTGAAGAGCCAGTTGCTCCATACAGACCAGAGAAGGATTTCGAGGTTTCTCCTGCCCTCTAGGCACTTATTTTCTAAGGCAATAATTTCCTACCTTTTGCCCCGTCAAGCTTTGTGTAAAAGAAGGTTGCATAAAAGCTTAGACAACAACAAATAAGCAGCTTCTGAGCATCTACATCATAACACAACTTGACCAGAAAAACAGATGAAAGAATAGGTTTTCAGAGCCCCAAGCAAGACGTAAAAATGGGGTGTTTTTTTTATCAAGTTTTCAGTGGTTTATTGAGTTGCCAATATTCTTTCTCAGACAGGAAGGTATTATAATAACACATGCATGTATGTAATCTGTTCACCTAACACCTTCTAGGAATCCGGCCACACTTCTACAGGTGTGTGGGAAGTGCTTAATGCGCCCCTCGACCATATCAACCTTCATGTCAGAGGAGGCTACATCCTGCCTTGGCAAGAGCCTGCAATCAACACTCATTCCAGGTAAGAGGTGGTAGTATCTGTTGGCCTTGCTTCACCATGAGGAAGCACTGTAATGTTGTCCCAAATAGAGCTGATCAGGAATTGGTGGGTAAATAAGCCAAATTGCAGATGGATGTTAATTGTTGAATTCGGTGTGTACTTTCTGAATAGGATTTTGAAGTGCATGAGTTCATGCGATCAATCTCGGGGTGACCTTTTATCTATGAAGCTGTATCCAAAGCAAAATTTTCCTGAGCAAAAGTTTACTTGAGGGCAGAAGCATGTTCCTCTTCCCATACTATTTTAAAAAGAAGGGGGTTATATTAATGAGCTCCATGACCTGTAGTGGCCCCCAGGAATGTAGCAATGTGGTGCCATCTCCAAGTCTACTTTGATCAAAGGAGATAAGGACCCCCCACCTGCTTCATCAAGGATAATATGTTTTGTCAAGAGAGACTCATACAAATTACAGTAAAAACCAGAAGGAGTGTAGACAGAAGTTAACTTTTAATCTGAGGTATAAATGATGGTTTTACATGAAAGGAGGATTTAAGGTAGGTTTTGAATAATGAATAGGATTTGAATGTATGAAGATTGGAGAGAGACAGTGAAATTCTAGGAAAATTAAGTAATTAAGGGTGAAAGCTGAGTTGGGTTTGGGGAATATTAAGTCATTTGTTTAATTGGAATATAGGTAAAGGAAGAGATAAAGTCAATAAAATACAAGCAGGTTATGGTGAGTTCATGGAGGGCTGTATACCTTGGATTTTATTCTGCGGCACCTAAAGGACTTTATTTTGGGTCTTCTTCTAAGGGCTTCATATCTCTTCCTGTTACTTATACTTGTGTGTATATAAACATACATGTTAAAATATGTTGCATGTATCTTGCATGATATGCTAAATATTATATATTAAATATGTATTTGTAATGTAAGTATATGTGCTTTTTGAAAGTTGTTCATCCAAGTGCCTTGTTACATTATAAATATTTTCGTTGGGTTCCACGGACTTTTAAGAATCTTCTATTTTCATCTTACTTTCCCTATTTTAAAACCTCATGTGTATATTTAACACAACCTTCTTGTTTTTGAATTGGTGATGTTTTCAACAGAAGCTTTTCTTTCTTTTTACAATCTACAACCTGGTGAAAAATAAGTCTTTTGTTTTTTGATAGTCGACAAAATTTTATGGGATTGACTGTTGCTTTGGATGACAACGGGAGGGCCGACGGTCAGATGTTCTGGGATGATGGACAGAGCATTGGTGAGTATGAGCTTTCCAAGGTTCCTGCGCATCATTCAGAAAAACCATACCACTGAGGCTCAGCATGGCTTATTGGATGCTGAGCACATCTCTGCTATGATAAGGAAGGGAAGAATGTTTGGAGAATTTTTGCAACTTTTGATTACTCCTATATATTACACTACAAATTGTTATAGACCAACTGTGGGTGTGCTCTCCAGTGCTATAGCCTCAGGAACCTGATGGGATGAGTCCAGCCCAGGATGATCTATCTTTGTTGAACTGTGTTGATGTTATAAAACAGTGTGGGTGCAAATGTCAGGCTGAGAGTGAACTCATTCTCAGTTGGACACAAACTTGGCTTTATTATTTGGACAACTTCTTGATAGCAGGTATCATTTTCCTCCTAAGAAGGCCACTCTGGAGACAAATCAGACCCTAGAAAACTTCTGGGCAATTCATACAATTCATAATATTGGAGAGATACTCACCAAAAAAGATACTTGATAACCAAAAAGGCACCTTATGCTGTTTTTCCTTCTTTCCCCAGTCCAGTGGTAGCTTGTTCTATCTTTGATAGTTGGGACCTCTCTTTGGAAGCAGAACACTCTCTTCCTCAGATATTTCCAGACAAATCTGAGCTACAGTCAGCTCTCGCTTTCCACTATTTATTAATCTGGAGCAGAACATTTGGATCTTGTCGTGTGCCACATTTTCTTAAATTTAACTTATTTTTCACTAATAGTTTCAAAGATTTCTTCTTGCTCATTTTCTTTATAAAGGCTCTGAATGAAAATTATAGGGTATGCTATATGCGTGTGTGAACCACAGCCATGATGAAACCCTCTCCTCTGTATAAACAGTCTGCACTAGTAAAAAGACCTAAAACAAAAATTAAAAAGACAAAAGATATTGTCTCTAAAAAATTTAAAGGTAAAAATTATTAAAAATACTGCCACTTTTAATGTTTCTACTGTCACTACTGTATCATTGTTGCGTTAAAAATGCTTAAATTCTTATGTAGCTGAAAATTTACAACTTTGCAAATCCTGTTTGTTTTCACTTAGCATGGCAGACACATATCTAGATGTTATTGTTATAAACTCGTTGTAGGCCTCATTATGACACCCACATTCCATTATGAAGCAATGACATAATTTACCTCTTTATATTTACTGTCTAGATAGGAAGTTTTCGATTTTCATTATCATAAAAACATTGTCTAGCATTAGCCTATGCTTGTATTTTAGACTATTTGCATAAAGTATATTCCTAGAAGTGAAATTAACGTATCCAATCAACTTTAAAAGAGTTGACATGAGCAAATGTGTTCATCTTAACCAGAAAGTTTTGACAAATGTATACAGTGAGATAATTATCAAAAAAACCAAATTTTAGGAGATTGTCTCATAACTCCAAAAGTTCATCTTATTTTTCTTTCAACTTTCCCCACCTCTCACCCCTACTTCTAGGCTCTGGCAATCCCCCTCTATTTTTTTGGTAGTATAGATTAGAACTGTCCTTTCACCATCAGTTTGAAAAACTTTAAATGTACTAAGAGACAGGCAGTATGTTTTATTATGGATTTACTTTGCATCTTCTTGATACTGGACATCATATCTTGTATTTATTTGCCGTTTGTATGAGGCACTTGATTCAAGTCTTTTGCTTATTTTTGTTGCAATATTTGTCTTTTTATTAGTCAACTGTAAGACTTACAGAGTGCTTCTCCTTGCCTGTGGCTAGCCTACCCAGTGCCATAACACCGTCTTGCAAAAAGCAAGGTTTAATTTTGATGAAAATCAACAAATTAATGCATTTTGTTTATCTTTTGTATTTCTCATGGCTTGGCCTAGCCCAAGGTCATAAAAATTGGTTCTTTTTCTACAGGGAATTTTTAAAGTCTCAGGGTTTATTTTTAAGGTAATCACTTCTTTTGTGTTTTAAACTGTGCCTCTGTTTCACCTAGCACATTGAAATATGATGCCATGCGTCATGCCACGCAGGATGTGAGTCATTGTTTTGTTGAGTGGATCCGTGCGGTGTATGCCACTGGATCCTTTCAGTCACTTCGTATCCATCTCTGCTACTAGGTCAACTATTCCAGTATCATCATGTTCACATTTCACTTAATAATGGCACTGAAGTACAGAGATTTATTAAAGTATATTTTATAATTGTCTTATATTATTTTTGTCAATCTCATAGTATACTTAACTTACAAATTATACTTTATTATCGTCATGCATCCACCATGGGTATATGGGACTACTATATTTCAAGCCATGAGGTCTAAAAATCACAAACATCATGAGGAGATATTTAGGTGGACAATGTGACTTGCAATATTTAAAAAAGATCAGATTCAGTTTAAAAAATGAAAGATGAGAAGAAATTTAAGGCTGAATTTTGAGTTGCATATACAGACATAACAAGCAAAATCCACTTTATTCAGACAGGTAATACTCAAAAGGAGATGTGATATTGCATGATAGAAGAAAGAAAGAGCTTGTCACAGTGGATTGTTCCAAACATCACAGTAGCCAGAAAAAGCAAAGAGGGCTGGGGGAAGAATTTTTAGGTTGAATTCTACAGGCAGGAGGGCTTTGGACTCTGGTATGCTGGGAGGATAATCCAAACATAGGAAGAGAAAAATAATAATGAAAGAAAGATGAAGATTTTTAAGGTGACAGTGAGCAACACATTTTGAGCACTTACTTTGCACAAGAAGAATGTTGTATCCCTCTGGGTAAACGTCACTTGCCTAAACTGCACAAACACTAGTGCAAGAGTTGGGATTTGAATCCATGCCTATCTGAGTTAGGAGCTTGAATCAGTAACTGGTTTCTGTGCTTTGAGCCTTAACCATCACAGGTATGCAAACTCCCGTGGCTGGCTGCTTGCCAGATCTGTGTGGAATAACTAACCAGCAGGCTCTACAATTTACCTGTGGTATCTACTTTTTGTTGAACTCAGTTTGTCTGCAGTTTCAAACTCCTGACCCTGCTCAACCTCCCTGTCTCCTTCCATTCCCTACAGTAACCTCGAACAACAGACAGTTAAGACAGGTAGGTCGTAGAGATACAGGCATTTTTGCTTGGAGCTCAGACTTAACACATGAGACACAAGTGCCTGTCTACTATTTTCAGTACCTCTCAGAAAGGTGATGAATATCCTGATTACTAATGGTGATTCCATCGAGATGTCTTCTGATTGATGGGTTTATCTGCTATAGTTAAAGCAATGAGTAGTTGCTTATTCTTCGCTTTTCTTGCCTGCAGATACTTATGAAAGTGGAAACTATTTTCTGGCAAACTTTACAGCAGCTCAGGTAAGGTGATTTTCTTGAATTCTATCAATGTTTCTCCAGTTATCTACATAATTATTTGTTTTAATATAATAATCTCACATCTTAAATGGATTTTTTCTGCCTTTGCTTTTCTAATTCAGATGTGTTAGCATTAAAATAAAGAAGAAACCATCTTTATCTTGACAATTACCCAGTATTTCTTCCATCTCTAAAAAGAAATTGAGATCTCATGTATTCCTGGAGGGAAAAGTGGACCTTTAAATATATAACGTATTTGCAGAGATGAAAAATTTTCAGGCTGATAAAATTTTGAAGTGCAGCTGTGGAATATACAAAATCACGGCACAACACACAGCCTCAGAGCCTCATGGGCTCAGCTAGCTTTCAAGGTCGCGATGATCAGGCTGAGCTTGCCTCGTGTTGGCTGGCTCACCTGCGTCAGCTGCCAGCCATGGGCCTGTTAGTCAGCTTGGGTGGTCTCGATGGTACTTACTATCTAGTGGGTTGGCTAACTGGCAGGTGATCTGAGATGGCTGAGTGGAAAGGTCTGGGCATGACTTTTACTTTGCTGTTAAATACTGGAAAAGTAGAAGCAGAAATACACCAGTGATTTTTAAAATCACATTTTGCACAACTTGACTAATTTTCCATTAGAAAGCAAAGTTATAGGGCCAGTTCCAGAGGCAGAGAGGCGTCAAAATATCTTATCTAGAGAGAAAACATTATAAAAATCATATGAAAAAGTATATGAGTGGAAGGAATGAACAGTTGGAGATGATAATGCACTGATGTACTTGGCATATTAAATGATTCAGTGGGTAAATTTCTATGATTCTACTGAGAAAACCAGGAGAGTTGTTCTTAGCCAAATCTGGAATCTGCTTCTCTCTGGTTTTTACCCATTGGCTTGAAGTAACAACCATTGGAGCGCAAACCTTTTGTTTTTTAATTTAGTGAAACTTCAAGTATTTGGAAATATCTAGTATGTAACAGTTTTGTATTTTCTTAGAAATATTCATCTCCAAGCAGATTTCTCTGCTTCATGGTTATACTGGTTCCCAGATGTGATTATTTTTTGATGAATTCAAATTAATACGGATTTCTCTGAACACATCATTTCCAGAGTTGAGGTCATAATTTAGACCTCTGCTATCCAGGATGCCATGTAATAGCCACTCGTGGCTCATGAGCAACTGGAAGTCTGTCTAGCCTACTTTAAAATACACAAAGTCTAGTTTGAAAAGTTGTAAAATGTATCATTAGTATTTTTTATACTCAGCATACACTAAAGTAATATTTTAGAAAAATTGGATTAAATACAAAATACCTTTAATGTCTTCTGCTTCCTTCTACTTTTAAATTTCATGATTATTAGAAAAATTAAAATTGCATGCATCGTCTGCAACACATTCCTAAAAGACAGCCAGCTTCTTTGTATTGCCCACTACCACTTTTAAGCAAGGTTCTGTACGTTTTTGGAGTACATTTATTTTTATTTTCTGATATTACACTGCATTAAGTTTTTAAATACATGCATATTTGGCATATAAAACTCATAGTCTCCTAACTTATTTTCATAGACATGATCATTAAATCACCTTGTCTGTATCCTGTATTTGCCTCATTGAAACAAAATGTAAGACTTTTGGTTATGGTTAAACACCTGCATTTTCTGACCTTAGCTTAAGAATACTTGAGTTCAGAGCTTTAATTATTTTTCTCTCTCAAAATATTGTTTGTTAGTGAAACTGTTGATTTAGAAGTCTTGGAATTTAGTTCTATTTCTCCTAATCCATAAGGCAATTTAGGAAAGATGTGTCCTCTGTTTGGCCTGTTTCTTTATTATGAAACATTAGAACATCTTTAAATAATTTCTAACTCTAAAATTGTATTATTTCATCAGTCTAATGTGACACATGCATTCTTCTATGGCATTTTATGGAATTTTCTCCTGAAGAGTAGCCACCTAGGATGAAATAAAGCTCCCAGCTTTCTTTGGGGTGATCATTACGAGTGCTGCCCTTGCTGGACAGCTGCTGGGTGGGGTTGGGATCTGAGTTGTAGCATTTGCTGTTTTCTGTAGTGTCAATATTGCCACTATCTTAATGAGTTTCAGATTATTGAATGGTTTGCAAATTGTAGAGAATTTATCATTCACCTCCTAAGTCAATAATAATTATCCCCATACACCCATTTTCTTTTTCTTTTGTTTTTCCCTCCTCTGTCTGTCCAATAAACCACCAATGTCCTGTAGGTAATTCTTTTCAGTTGAACTTCTTTCTTTTTCTTACTGTAATAACACTACAGTTTTAAACCGAAATACTTATGACTGTACTCTGCTGTAACTCTCTCCGCAGTCCCTTGTGTAGGCTCCTTGAAATCTTTTCTTAACATTTACTCTTCATTCACCGTATCTCTGCCCCACTCTGTGTCACTCATGTCTGCTTTATACATTCTATCCATCTTTCTAAAATTTTTGAAGTTTTCTGTCCTTACTAAATCCTTCCTTGATGATTCTATTCTCACAGTGATTTTTTCCTCTTTATTGACATCCGTAATAAAATTTTCCTATAATTTTTATTTGGCCTTACTTATGTGGCATCTCATGCTTTATCCCATCTTACTGTACACCTGTATTAACATTTAAGCACTTCACTATTTAGATAACTTCTCGCATTCCTGTGGACTGTCCTTAGTCCATGGACCATTTGTTGTGTGCCTCCCTTCACTCCGTGTTTCGTAGGTAGTACACGCAGGCACGTAACGGTTCCGTCCTTTTTGTGTTCTTCAGCTTTGTGGCCTCAAACACCCCATCTCTTACAGCCTCAGTTTCCTTATGTGAATGATAATGCTTCCTTTTCAAAACTATTTCAAAATTAGTAAGAAGATCTTTATTAATGCTGGTACATAAACCTAATTTTGGCTTCATCAGATTTTTTGCAGCATATAGTAAAGAAGTAAACCTTCATGTAGTATTTCCTTAGAGCAGTACAATACCTAATAGCCAAAACCTAGACACAACCTACCTGCCTGTCCATACAGGAATGGTTAAAGAAGATTTGATACGTATACACACGGAATACCATGCAGCCGTAAAGAAAGACAGATATGAATCATTTGCATAAAAATGGAGCCACCTAGAATCAATGATGCCCAGTGAAATGGACGAAGCACAAAAGACTGACTATAGATGGGTGTCCCTCTTATGAAATGCAAAAATATAATAACATAAAAGGCCCCAATGTGAATGGCAAAGTAGAAAGAGAAGCAAAGGTCAGATAGGAAAGGAATGAACCCCTGAAAAAGCAGTGGACACAGACACTCACTAATTCCCCACACCCCACGGTTCTAATGTGTTGCAGAATTTGGAATTTGTGTTTTTACAAAAAAGTTAAATTTAAAAAGAATTTTCTGTTTAGTTTACACATGCCCTGACTGTGTAAAATGTAACTATATTTCCTCTTCAATATTTTCTCACTGTCTCTGACATAGCTTCTCAAATATAATAGTTGTACTTTGTCCTCTTGAGATGCTATGTGCTCTAGGTAATTCTATTTGCTAGTGAGAAGTATTTGTTTGCTGAAGTTATAAACTGTATTCACCAAGGGAAATTAAATGTTCTGTGCTATGTTGTTTTAATTAAATCACTGATTATCACCATACAAATAAAATAGATTCTCTTGGCAATAAAAAAAAGACATATTAGTACCAAACAAGAAAAAAAAAGAACGAAAGAAAACAGAGCTGAGTGTGATAACACATGCCTGTAATCCCAAGACACAGGAGGCTGAGGCAGAAGGATAGAAAAAGTGGACACAGCCAGGGCAAGTTAGTGATCTACCAAGAGCCTATCTCAAAATTTAAAAAATATAAAAAGGGCTGGTGACGTAGCCCAGTATGAACCCCCTGAGTTCAAATCCCAGTACCGCCATAAAGAGAAAAACAAAAAGAAAATGGAAAACCAGTACGACAGTAATTTGATACTGCTTAACATTTTCATGTGGAACAGAGTCTACTAACAATATATCATGCATTTTATCTCTTTACAAAATGTTTGCAGAACATCTTGGAAATCCAAGTTGAACACAATAAGTATTTGAATGATTCCAATCCTTTGAAAGTGGGCTACATTAAGGTTTGGGGTGTGAGTTCCAATTTTGTGACACAAGTCAATATCACCTATGACAATCACCAGCTCATAGAGACCAATTTCGAGAGCGATCCTTATCATCAGGTATGTTGATCAGAATACCATTGATGTAGGATGTGCATGATAGCTTGTTTCAGTGATAATGAAAATTAAAACTGAAAAGCACCAGTAGGAATTTGAAGCTTAAAAAATTAGCTGAGGAGAGAGAAAATGTGGATGGGGCTTTATCTAGAGGGGAAGACTTGCTGAAGGGGACTAAATCTGATGACAGGCCTTTTAACTTAAGATGCAACTTTATGGCTTCCTGGGGGAGGGCGGACTATGGACTAGTAGCTTTCCACCGGATTCAGAGTGTGGCATCTTTTGAGAATTCTTCCTTATGCTTTAGGGGATTTTATCCTAGAATACAATATGAATTGCTGGTGATTTTGTCCTTGGAGGCATCGTGGTACTTTTTTACTGTTACAGTGTCCTTGATCCTTGCAATAAAGAGTAAGGCTAAGGTAAGGTTGCATTTCATACATTGTTAGCAAAGGAAGATATGGAAAAAGAGATGTCTCCACGTTAGTGGGTAAAAGATATGGGCCCAGGGCTGAGAATCTGTCTCTTGTCCCATGAGGCCATCCCTCTCATTTTATTATCATAAGCAAATTTTTGTTACTGTACAAAATCATCACCACTGTTATCATTCTTACATATGAAGTGGAAAGAAAGAGAAGCAATGTAAGGTCATGTACCAAGAGTGTTGTCCCAAATTGATCTGACCGGAATCCATGGAACTGGGAAAGAGACATTTGTATGCTATTACTCTTTAGAGAAAGAATGAATACTTTTGTTGTTATTGTTAATTTTGCTGTTAGATTCCAACTTGAAGTGTGACTTTAGTGATTAAGAATTTCTAACTTACAAATTTTATCTTTTCTGACAGATATTAACTATTCAATTGACTGACAAGAATATCAGCCTGGAAAAATTAACTGAGGTCATCTGGATCCATGGTGTCCCTGTAGTGCCCCCAACCACGAGCTCTCATCAACCTCTGTCTACTATTGAGGTTACCAGTGGCACGATTATCACCGGTTCTGGCAGTGCAAGTCCTACAGCCAGCGCAACTCCCACTCTTCCTACTACAACTACATCTACAAATCCTGCTGATGTTACAACTAGTCCCACTGTTCCTGGTACAACCACTCCTTTCCCTACAAGTACCACTACGACAACCACTATTGCCACCATTCCGACAACCACACATTGTACAACCAGTGTTGATGTTACAACTAATACTACTACTCTTGTTACAACTACTTCTTTCTTTATAAATACTACTACTGCTACCACTAGTAGCTCTATTCCTATCACAACTGACCATCATACAAGTACTACTGATGCTCTAGTTACTAGTACTACTTTTTCTGATACAACAACACTGTTCTCTACAAGTACTACTGTTTCTAGCACTGAAGTGACAGTATCCACTGTAACCACACCTACTGTAACAACTACTATTGATACCACAAGTATTATTGCTTCTGACACAACTACTACTTTCCTCAGCAGTGCTAGCACTAGTGCTGACGCTCCTACCATCACCATTTCATTCCCACGCACTACTGACTTCACTAGTAAAACTACTACTCCAGATACAACTACTCATTTTTCTGCAAATACTGCCACAACTAGTACCGGACCCACTGTCCCTATCAACACCCCTCCTTTCCCAACAAGTACTACAGATATCAATGCTGGTGGTACAGTTACTTCTTTCTCTAGTGGTACTAGTGCTGCCATTCCTGTCCCAACAACTACAACAGCTGTCACCACTCATACTCCTGAAACATCCACTCC